>JABUQX010085226.1:0-2500 GCA_015478945.1 Trachelipus rathkii
CTATACTTCATTATATCTTCTATTCTCATATACGTAGTGATATCAGAGTCTTAATATATATATATATTAATAATATATTGACTTATGTGTATATTATTAATTGTCGGGTTTTTTATAATTAAAATATGAAATAATATATTTATATATATATTGTAAATTTAACATGTTTATATATACGTATGATATTATAATATATATATTAATTTTATATATAATTATAATAATTATATATTATATTATAAAATTATATATAATTTATTTATTATATATATATATATATTATATATATAATATATATATATATATTATTATATTATATATATATATATATATATTTATTATATATATACTCAATATAATTATATATATATATATATAATTAATTAATATATATTATATTATATTATATATTATATAATATATATATTATTATAATTATATATTAATATATAATAATATATTATTAAATATATAATAATATTATAATATATATTATATTATATATATTATGATATACAATTAAATATATATATATATTATATATAATATATATATTTAATATATTATAGTATATTTTATTATATATTATATTATATATATATATTATTAATATATTATATATTATAATATAATTATAATATATATTATAATTTATATATTTACATTATTTAATTATAGTATTAGTAGGAGATATTAGAGTTAGTTAAGTTACGTATTAGGTATATATTAATATATATATAACATATATTATTTATTATTATTATTAATATATATAATTATTATATATATATAATTATATTATATATATATATTAATATATATTATATATATATATATATATATATTATATTATAATATAATTATAATATTAATAATATATATATTATATATTAATAATATTAATATATATATATATATATAATATATATTATTAATAATTATATATATATTATATATATTATATATATATTTATATATAATATATATAAATATTATATATTATAATATATTATTAAATATAATATATTATATATTTTAATATTTTATATAATAATAATAATATATATATTTTATATTATTTATATGTGTGTGATGTGTGTTGTTAGTTGTGTGTATGTGTTTGAGTTAGAGTTAGTATTTATTGTGTTGATATTAGTGATGTTAGGTAGATGATTATGATGTGTTATTTATAGTGTGTGTGATTGTGTGAGTGTGTGTATATTAAAGCAAAATAGCTTTTATCACCGCGATATTTGTGAGTTCAATGATAAAGACAATTTCTATTAGTTAGATAATCATATATCTCTCAATCTTCGGAGAACCCATTCTTTAACACTCAATCTCCACTTGTCAAAATATATTGTGTATTAACTCTCTAAAAATCACAATAAAACAAAGAATATGAGATGATGTTTTGATACAGATCGAATTCAGTTAAGAGAGGCTAGAAGTCCTGCGCACAACTTCTACACATGCGAACTTCTATATTATTTTTTTTAATATTTATTGAGGAATACGAATTCAAAATCACACAAAATCCACTACAAAACAACTCCTATATTATCACACAATCATATGGCACACAAAAATCTCAACTATGCTTTATTTCTCATTAATATTGTAGCACGCATACTTCATGCTAAGGACTAAGGGAGACTAAAATATTAATAAAATATATATTTACTCTACATCTCATCTCACCTACGTAATCTTCTCTTCACTTAATAACTGTTTCACAAAATACTGAATCGGTCTACTCTGTTCTCTGGGTTACATCTCTCTCTCTCTAGTTATCTCTCTTCTCCTCTCACTTCGTCTTCTCTTCGTCATACATCATCTTATACATCATTTATGTTACAGGTTAAGACTCTCTTTCGAATTTTCTTAACTAATATTTATCCTCTATAATGCACTAGTTCCGTAAATAGGATTATTTGTAGTCGATACCGCTTATTTTATATCGCTATTTTTTTTCCTTATGGTAAGATAATTATAAGTAGTAAAAAATTAATGGGGTAAAACTAAAATTTATTTTAGATTACGATATTATTTTTACAGTTATATTTGACTTTGCTCCTATTATAAACTAAACTGATAAAAAATATGGCCGATTAACTTTAATATTAATACATCGAAGATTTTATTCTTTTGAACATTACTTGAAGGTCCATATTTTAGGAGTGTTCATATTATATACACTATTATACTGTATATTATTTATTATTTTAAAGATAACTAAGTGGTTTATTATTACTTAATTAGTATATATATATTACGTTTTAAAGGCTTATATATTTTAATATAATATATTATAATTAATTATATATTATATATATTATATATTATATAATATATATATAATATATATTTATTAATATACTTATTAATTAAGGGGTGATTCTCACCATAGTTAATTTTTTCTATGTTACCAATCTATGAAATAAAACGCAGACACACAAGTTCATATAAAGATATATAATTTAAAAAAAAAAAAAAAGTC
>JABUQX010085226.1:22500-26190 GCA_015478945.1 Trachelipus rathkii
ATGAACTTTCTAGGTTTGAGTTCGTCGTCAAACCTGTTTATCGCTTAACGCCCACTTTTGTAGCTTTTTTCCGAGGATAAAATGTATTCAGTAACCGACCCGACGCAATATAAAAATTGCAGAAAGTCAATCTAAAAATTAATAGAATCTTCATAGCCAATAATATAAATTGTATTGAAATGATCTTTAATTTTAGCCAAATCCTGCTGAGCTTTTCATTTCTGGTGGGAAAATGTCTGATGTTTCGTTCCGAGCTTATTGTAACGAACAAGCAAGTTTGTCTCAGCTTTCAGTTGATTTTGCAAAATACAATGTTCTGTTTGATAACAATATCGTACCCTCGCAACGTTGCACCACCGTGGCAACAAAGTCTGATTCAAATCTAGATATGACTGGGTTAAAGGTATTCTGAAATTTATATATCATAGTTAATATATATATATATTCATCATATATATATATATATATATATATATTATATATATATATACATATATATATATCATATAATATATATATATATTATATAATATAATATATATATTATATTTATATATATATATATATATAAAGTCTGCCTGAAAAAGTATCGACATATGCCTGGGAAAAAATTATAACTACCTAGTAAGGCTCATTTTTTAATTTCCTTCCTTCAAAATAGGACTCTTGGGGGTTCAATTCACTCCAAAAGGTCCAACGAGTTCGCCACTGATTGAAGCATCTCTTGAATGTAGTATTCCTTGAATGGTTTTTTTTACTCTGCTGTCTCTGTCGCGCATAAATGAGCGTCTTGGGATAGTTCGGCAGCTGGTGACACTTTATTAATAGATTTGTGGTTTTCGGGAATAGCAAGAAGTGACGAGGAGCCATGTCCCGGCAGCAAGATGCATGGCGAACGACTGAAATGTTTTTCTTTGCAATGAAACCCAGGATGCAGAAGCGACGAATAGCCTGGACTTTTGTAAGTGACGGCAGTCCTCCAGTTTTGTGGATGCCCACAGATCCCATCGTTTGCGAACGAACTGCATCGCAAACTACCTCTTTTTGGTTATTAATTTTTTTATTTGTTTTTTAAATCCCCAAAAGGTGCGTATTTGTGATGGTTACGAATGCCCGAACGAGAATTGAAGAACAACAATCAGCTTACCTTCGATTTTGCTCCTCGCCTGTCTCGTGCTTTATTCTGTTCGGCGAGGTTAAATACTTCCAATGTGATGACTGAACTTTTAATTTCGGGGCTCTCGTACACATGCCACCCAGTTTCATTCTTTAGTTTCACGAATTGGGTATACTGCACATTCTGTTTTGACTGTTTTCCATTCATCGTTTTTTCATGGGGTAGCAATAGGGCCTAACCGGTTAGGAGGGGATTGGGATAGTGTGTTTGCGCTCCTGCTTTTTACTGGCTTTAGGGTCAATAAAGTACATATTATGTAATAAAAAAAAAAATAATTTTTTTTAAAGTTAAAAAAACATAAAATGTTTAATAATGGAAAACGTACGATTTTTGAAATAAATATACATTTTACGAAGAAATAAAAGCTTTAATAATAAAACCATCAAATGCTGATACAAATATATTAAAAACTTTAGCAAAAGAAAATTAATAGTTTTAGGTTTTACAAAAGAAAATGAGATTTGATAATAGAAATGTCAGTCTTCAACATTTTTATAAGGTTACTGATAAAAATATTCAAAGGTGTTATCTATATCTTATCTATATATATAATAATTAAAATTATATATATATCTATATAGATATATTATAAAATAACCTGAAGGGTTTGTGAAGCATGTTTTGAATAGCTTGGATTATGCTGTTTACTGCTTTTTACAGTCAAAATAATGGGGCTTGTATAAAAAGAATTAAAATTAAATGTACCCCTACTTGGAAAGAAAATTGGCAGTATACATTAATAAAAGCATAGGGTTCAAACGGAATATATTATTTATTAAAGGTCGGTCGAGCGTAGAAAAACGAATACATTGCTTGCGTTTAGAATACATTACAACCTAGAATCAATGGCGCATATATTTAGGCGTTTTCGCCTGTGGCGTCGGTTTCGCGCAGGTCTTGATGGTTGTTAAATAAAATAGCGATGACTTATGGGTACACTAGCTACTACTGACTGTTAGAAGGGTTGAACCAGTGATTGACTCAGACTCATGATGTTAGATACATCATGCAAGTTCAAAAGAAGTTTAAATATCAAGCACTGCAACTACTCTGTCTGGTTCCCAATTCTGATCCGTCGGCTAGTTTTAGAAGTTTCAAGTCTTAACTGCCGATCCGGCTTCGAGCTCCATCGCTCCGGAATCTTAGTAAGTGTAATAATTAGAAATTAAAATATATTGTGTTGGGTGAGTTACCTTCGAGTAAAATACGAGAGCAATTCTGTGTATATATAAAAAGAAGTCTGAACCAAATTTCCCTGGCTCTCAGATAAAGGGTCGACGTACCAGGGGGGAGGGGGACGGAGGGAGGCGCGCGAACTGTAAGTTAGTTATGTTTTTTTCGCCTACGTAAAAGCTATATTGCATTTTACAATAATGCCATAGCAAAACACTGCGATGGTGCCCCTTCGGGGGGCTGCAGGGATGCGTGACTCGTTAGCACGAGTGACATTACTTAACTATAGTGTACAATTTGAAAGGGATACGCCATTAAGACGCTGAGAATACATTGACCCTTAATCGTTTACTGATATTATATATTATAATATATATATATTATATTTTATATATATATTATTCTATATATTATTATATTATATCATATATAATTTATATAATATATTATATAATAATATTTATTATATATCTATATATATATATATATATATAATATATATTATATATATATATTGATATATATATATATTCCATAGACAGCATGTCGGCTTGCTTATTGCGTCTACTAACTGCATAGCCAAATTTGGGGCTTCAGTCCTATCCGGGGGCAGGGATAGTACTCGTCTCAACGACAGGTTACGTCCTCAAAAGAAGGGAGTACCAATTTGATGGGCAGAAATACGAAGTTTTATAGAATCCGTTACTAGGGACAGAAAGCCGCTTGCTATGGAAAACTTTTGAGGGGTCCTGCAGACCCTACCGAGAGCCAGAGATAACTACCTCGTTACGCACGAGGTGACACATCATAGTAAACAAGTTTCAGGGGGTTACGATCTTTTTAGCACCACTCTAGAGGGGCTCGAAAATTTAAACTTTAGAGGGGGCACTCATGTGAGAGCCGCACGTCCTACGGACGAGGTGAACCACCACCTGTAAGTATACTACAGTGGGAAGGGAATACAACCTCCCTACACAACGCCGAATAAGGGCGCTTGAAATAACATTTTAAGGAGGTGCGCCTTACAGAGAGCCAGGAACGTACGTCTTACGGAGTTTCGTCACAAAAGGGTGTAAGTTTTAGGGGATAATTTTTCCCTCTAAGGGAGATTAATCATATAATGGGACCAAATGTTACTCTAACTAATTCCGGTGCATCATATATATAATATTTTATATATAATATTATAGTATATTATATATATATTTATATTATATTATATATATATACTAATATATATATAATATATTATTTATAATAATAATTTATATTATTATATATTAATATAATAATAATATATATTATTATATCTATATTATTATATATATATTCTATATTAT
>JABUQX010085227.1:0-30000 GCA_015478945.1 Trachelipus rathkii
AAATTGCTAAATATATATTTTTAATTTTGTTTGCTTTTACTATTCTAATTTTTATGAAATTTCTTCTCCTCTCTCTCTTCTCTCTTCTCTTCTCTCTCTGTATTATATATATTTAGTATATATATATATATTATATTATAGTATATATTATTATATTAATATATATAATTATATATATATAATCTATATAGTTATATATATATATATATATATATGATATATATATAGTATTATCAGGGCTGCGGAGTCGGCAAATTTTTTTCCGGCTCCGACTTCCGTGGAGTCGTGCAATTTTTACAGAGTCTGAGTCGGAGTCGAAAATTCTGTGCAAGTGGAGTCGGAGTCGGAGTCGAGAATTCCTGTGTAAGGGGAAGTCGGAGTCGGAGTCGGAGTCGGAGTCGGAGTCGAAATTTATAGAGACTATTATTATTTTATTATTATTATTATTATTATGTATTATTATTATTATTATTTATTATTATTATTATTATCATTATTAATACATTATTATTATTATTATTATTTCATTATCTTATCATTATTATTATATTATTATTATTATTATTATTATTATTATCTTATTATTATTAATTATTATTATTATTATTATTATTATATTATTTTATTATTTATGATTATTATTATTTATTATTTATTATTATTGAAATTTTAAAGTATTAATCTGTTAATTTTAAAATGGCATGTTTATAAATAAATAAATAATTTTCATTATAATTGGTTATACATATGTTTCCGAAACTGAAATATATTTCTTTGTCATGTGTTGCGCTGCGCCTGTATCTTTATGTTTTTACTATAGATGTAGCTGGATAGTGATTTTTGACTGTCCGCGGATGCGGATAGTAAAATTCACTATCCGCGGATTGAGGATAAGGATTTTAGAGTCTTAGCTACAAGTACTTTATATATATATATATATATATATATATATATATATATATATATATATATTATATATATATTATTATATATATATATATATATATATATATATATATATATAATATATATATATATATATTATATATATATATATAATACTATATATATAGTAATATATATATAATTCCTATATATTATATATATATTATATATATATATATATTAATATATATATATATATTATATATATATATATATATATATATATATTATATATATATATATATATAGTATAAAGAGATGTTGGAAGATTTCGTAGCTATCAGGACAAGTGAAGATTTTCTTCGCATGGTTATAGGGCGACAAGGGCTAGCAAACTGGTCCTTTCCTTTTGCTTGTATTACTCTTGGACCAGTGTTAGAATCTTATTGCGCCTTAAAACAAATCCTCTGGAGACTCTGGGTGAACGAGTTGTTTTGGAAGCCTAATGAAAGAAGTGCTTAGTTTTAACTGAAAGCGGAGAAAACCTACCTAAAGAGTATAACGCAGCAGGACTGGCATTGGCAAATTGCGAAGAAATGGTTGTTCTAAAATGCTTCTAGGGTTAAGAGTTTTGGGGCCAAAGAAGATGTTGGACCAACTAGACAGGGCGAAAGCCCTTCCTGGGAGTTGTTATATATATATATATATATATATATATATATATTATATATATATTATATATATAATATATTATATATATATATTAAATTTCTAGCACTCAAGGGCCACCAAATTCTAGGGTGAAATTACGATAGGGAATCTTTGTGAGACAATAGCATGCATTGTCTTAGAGTGTATGCAACTCTGTGAGAGGCTATTGCAAGTCTCATGCATATCACTTTCAAATCATTGGTGGACCACTTCTTAATTACATAATGTATATTGTTTAAAACTTAAGTGTTTCGCGCCTCTTTCCTTCCCAGGAAAGGACGCCAAACAAAGAGCTGTGATTGGTAGAAGTGCCCAGAACAAGGGACACTGCCACAATAGCTCAGGAGCAGTCTTAGTCCAGCCCTCACACGAGGATGGAGTATTGTAGAGGCCCTCATAGCAGGAGGATGCTCTAAGAAGAGTGTTAGTTCAGGCCTTACGCCGGAAGGTCATTTAGAATAGGAATCAGTGCCATCTCTTATTGTTAGTTTACGTGTATTTTATTGTATTGCTAACGACGATTTGTGCATAATAATATCATATTTATTTCTCTGATGAAAACCATATTTGTCATTGTCATTTCACTATCATAATAAAGCCACTACGTAGAAAGTAACTCTTAATCAATTCCCCAATTAGTGAATGAAAGTTCATTAATCATTTGATAGCTGGAGTGATTCCAGCGTAGACATCACTGGTGACCCCAGAGTGACAGGGGGCTAAAACCCCTAATTTGGAGTCAGATACGTTAAATTAATCGAAAAAAAAAAATCCGTTACTTTCTCGTATTTAAGTGCTTAAAATAGTTGATATATGACAAATTA
This sequence comes from Trachelipus rathkii, assembly GCA_015478945.1. Classification (NCBI taxonomy): domain Eukaryota; kingdom Metazoa; phylum Arthropoda; class Malacostraca; order Isopoda; family Trachelipodidae; genus Trachelipus; species Trachelipus rathkii. The sequence goes on from JABUQX010085227.1 coordinate 2,421, forward strand.
AACGAATTATATGAGTCAAAGTAATAACAACGTGAAGAATCAGTTCCTTATTAACCTCATTTAATAATAAGAAGTAAAAGTCGTTGTTAGAAAAATTCGGATAGTAACAGAAAAAAAAACCGTTTGCTATTTCGGAAATTTGAGAGTTTCAAACCAAGCTCTTGATATTAGGCTTAGTTAACAAACGCCTAAGAGTGACTCAAAGACTACAGAAACATGGTCTCAAACAAAAAGGTGAGCTTTCGAACCAAAACGAAGCCGACTCCAAAATTAAATAAAAAGGAGGGAAAATCTCCATCCCCCCAGCTCGTTCCACTCCCTCAACTCCTTGAAAAAAACGGGGGACCATCTGGTCTTCCCGCCGAAAGCGACCAACCTCCCAACGAAAAGACACGCATAGCAACCCGCGAGACTGAAAGCAAATTTGTGCATTCGATGAGACTTCCAAACTTCCTCGAAAATGACGTTCAAATCTGGCTGAAGGCGGTAAACAATATCTTTAAACTTTATAAAATAAAAAGTGGCCCAGAAAAATTAAGATTAATAGCGCCAATGCTCCCGATTCATTTGTTAGCCACTATCAAAACCCCAATCAAAAATAACACCTATAAAGAATTGTTGAAAACAATAAAAAGAACCTACGCAACATCAAAGGATCAAAACATACGTGATGTCCTTCAAGAAACCATGCGTACAGGTGAACTCCCAAGTGAATTCCTCTCTCGGATAAGGAGACTCCTTGGAGAAGAAAACACGGAAAATTTCATGAAAAGGCATCCGACTTTGGCGAAAGAATACTTCTTAAACAGTCTGCCTCTCGCTGTGTACGAAAATCTCAACAAAATTACAGAGTGTGTAAACATACACCAACTCGCGCACATGGGCGACGCGCTCTACAAAAGTACAGCTTAAGAAAGAAAGAACGAGCCTATGGCAACACCATCCAGCCACCGCTCGAAAATTTAGGTCACGCAGTAAAAGAAAAACAAAGCGGCCTTTCACCCAAGAAGAATCTACAACCCCCTCCCCCTCCAAGTAGTGGTAAATACTTTAAAATTCAACGTAGAACATATTAGTGTAAAATAAATATAACAATGAAAAAAATTAAAAACACTTCAAATCAGAAATCAAAAATAGTAGTTAAGAAATTATTACTACTACTAAAACCACCACTACTACTACTAACGAATAATAATAATAATAATAATAATAATAATAATAATAATAATAATAATAATAATAATAATAATAATAATAATAATAATAATAATATAATAATAATAAATGTACAAACAATTGAAATTTAAAATAAAGTGGTGAATTGTGATATTGTGTAAAGACAACCGTAAAATCTATGTAAAGGGGAAAAGCATGAGTCCCCTAGTGTCAAATATAACAACTAATAAAATCCGATGGTAACAATCAAATTTAAAATGTTCCAATGTGATAAAAATATTAGACTACCGATAAAGCCCAAAATCGGCAAATGTTAATTAAAAATGTTCCAAAATTGTTGAGGTGCTTGTCTTATCTATATAATATCTCTATGTGCATGCTGATATAACTTTTATTTAAATATGATCAATTACTATAAACTAAATATTAAAATATTTAAAAAAAAAAGTCTAAATTCCAAACGGCAAATGACTCCCACCTTTGAGTTGCCATCGATCGCTATATAAAATAAATATGAAAGCTACAGCGTATCAGTAGTTATTACAAGTCAAAATTAAATGCATAGAAATTTTAATGAAAAGTTTCTTCATAGTTTAGTTAATAAATTCAATTACTAATTCTTAAAAGCTGTTGATAAAATATATAATAACAAATATATCAAACTAAATTTCTTTAAAAGTTGACTTTCTATATTGTGGCGAGATTTTCGCGGCAACTTTCGAATAGGCTGTTCCGCTGTCTCAGCTGACGAGCCGAAATAGCGGAGTTAGCTTATGAAAAGGTTAAGCCGAAGATATCTACGCTAGGATGTATAAAGTCAATAGAATATTTTCAAATAAAATGGAGAAAAATGTTGGAGGCGAAATCACTCAAGAAAGACCGAGTAACATGCTTCCGAAATTTTAAATCTATTTTTTTGAAATCTTTTATCAACCTTAAAAATTAAATATCATCTTTTCCATCAGTAGTCAGTCATCAAAAATAACTATTATCCTGAATGCTCATGATCTTATTGAAAATTTGAAATTTCTTCGGTGATCGATGTATTTGATGAAACAACAATGTATTTATTTTAATGACTTTTCAAAAATTTGAAAGTTCGGGGAAAGAGACCATATGGTACAAACCCCCCCAAACGATAGAAAACGGAATTGGAATGGTATACTAATATTTCTAAAAATATATTGACTTTATATAGAGGAAAATAAAATTTTTAAATAACTATCATGCCATGAAACTGTTACCTATAAAAGTATATTCTATATTTTAGAAAAAAAAAAATTATAAATTTTTATATATCAAAGATGATTAAAATTTATTAAATAAACCTTTGTCAAAGCCACGTAGCCCTTAACGGGACCTGCTCCAACTATACACATGTTCATGTAACAGCCAGCTGCGCGCGCGCTTTAGCGTAGGAACAAATGCAAATTCTGAACTGTATAGCGCGAAGCTCATTTTAAAAATTGTAATTTATAACTCAATTTATTTCGCATGCTAGTATAAGACTAACTCTTTTTCTTTTTCAAATACCTTACTATCGTAGTCTAAATCTTTCTTTTAATATTAAAATCAGAAAAATATTAAAAGTGTAAACGCAGTCGGAAAAAAAGAGAGAGAGAGAGAAAAGGTCTCGCCATCCATGAAAAAAAAAATGCCCACAGAGAGGCAAGACTCTCTCTATTTACGAGAACAATCGTTCCTTTAAAAACAAACCAAAATCTCCCTATCTGTCACCAAAAGAACCGCCATCCCCGAAAAAAAATGCTCATCGAAAGACAAAACTCTCTCTATTTACGAGAATAACTACTCCATTCACAAAGTAAATACAAACATCCCTGCCGGTTGCTATGGGAACCCATCTGTTAAGTCGACCATAAAAACTCCAGACGTACCACTCGGTTACCATGGAAACGACCTTCGAATGAAGGAGCCAAAACAGAGTTGATAAAAGCATGAAGAAGGAAGAAGAGGAATATCATTTTGAATTTTTCTATTCAAATGAAGATTTTCAGGTGTGAATTAATGGATCTTAAATGCATTTGAAAATTCAAAGGTTAATAGAGAAATCCCTAACATTAGATATGGTTAGTATGATTTCACATTTTGGAAGGTGTGACATATCGAAAGAGTAGTTCAACGAGCTGGAAACCGACAAAAAAAGGGTTAGAAAATTTGAAAAAGATACATCAATCAAGTATCTCTGACGAAGATTACCTACGTAATTAATAAAAGAGGTATAACGAGCGTCATATTTTATATATGTTTTCTTTCTATTTTATATCATCGGCTTCCATTTTCTTTTCCTCCCTCCTTCCTCCAGCATGTTAGTTGTCACTCAGAAGGCGGGAAAAAAAAACCTGTGAAACTATCACAAACACACGCATCACTGCGTTTGTGAGAACAGTTATTTTTCTAGCAACTTCCGAGATCACCAGTCTAGGGTGAAAATTACGATAGGGAATCTTTGTGAGACAATAACATGCAGTGTCCTAGAGTGTATGCAACTCTGTGAGAGGCAATTGCAAGTCTCATGCATATCACTTTTCAAATCAATTGGTGAACCAACTTCTTAATTACATAATGTATATGTTTAAAACTTCAAGTGTTTCGCGCCTCTTTCCTTCCCAGGAAAGGACGCCAAACAAAGAGCTGTGATTGGTAGAAGTGCCCAGAACAAGGGACACTGCCACAATAGCTCAGGAGCAGTCTTAGTCCAGCCCTCACACGAGGATGGAGTATTGTAGAAACCCTCATAGCATGAGGATGCTCTAAGAAAGGTGTTAGTTCAGGCCTTACGCCGGAAGGTCATTTAGAATAGGAATCAGTGCCATCTCTTATTGTTAGTTTACGTGTATTTTATTGTATTGCTAACGATGCATAATAATATCCTATTTATTTCTCTGATGAAAACCATATTTGTCATTGTCATTTCACTATCATAATAAAGCCACTACGTAGAAAGTAACTCTTAATCAATTCCCCAATTAGTGAATGAAAGTTCATTAATCATTTGATAGCTGGAGTGATTCCAGCGTATATATATATATATATATATATATATATATATATAGTATATATATATTATATAGTATTATTATAATATATAGATATATATATATATATATATATATATGTATATATAATTTATTATATATATATATATATAATATATATATATTAATATTATAATATTGATAAGCTTCTGCAATGCAACGCAGTGATATATATATATATATAATTATAATATATATATATATTATATATATATAATATATATATATATATATATATTATATATAATATATATTATATATATAATTATTATATATATATATGTCTGGTTTTTTCTTTCTTCTTAACCGATGACTTCTTTCTTTTCTTTCCAACTCTTCTTTTCCTAGTCATCCAAAAAATTGAAATAGAGATTATTTAGAATATATATCTGAAATTTAATTATTTAAAAATTATGTTAATAAATATATACTTCTAAGCCCATTAAAGGGAGAGTATGCTCCTCTTTTCTTCGTAAATGAGATTTGCAATTCTGAAAAGATCTCGCCAGCTACACTATTTGAAGGGCAATGCAAGTTCCCTGCCGAGTTCTGCAAGATGTTAAAATTTTTACAATTATCAACGCCATCAACCTAATTTGAAGCGTCTGCGTGTATCTTAGGTCTTGAGCTATTGTCCCGAGAGTATTCTTGTTTACGTGATACTCTGTGGTGTGGTGATGCATTCATGGTGTTGTTCCGTGTAGCTTCGTATGTAAGCGTGTGTAAATGCCGAGGTGATGATGGTGGATGTTGCGGCTGCGGGATGTGTAGTACGGACTCTTGGTGCGATATGTATACGGTATTTCTGGTGTATACAGTAGCCATTAGCTGTGTTTAGCTTGTGCTGTGGCGCGTTTGGTGCTGTCCGCTGGCTATCTGTTTCGCTAGCAAGATAGTAAATGTGTGTCTGTTTCTGCAATCTTTTCCGTTTTATTGGCTGGTGAAATTTCTGCCTTTAGCAGCAATTTCATCACAATAGGCATACTAATTAAATTTTTAACCCTTGTAAACACGGTGGTTCAGTAAATTTAATTTTTGCATCTAGGATCTCAGAAAAAGTTATAATTTGCAGGATGCAGTAATATTTTGCAGATTTTGAATCTATATATCTATCTCAGGCATTAGTGTTTCTGTCAGCCTTTGAAAGTCCCTTACTTTTAATAAGCAAGCATTTAGCACAGCTTTCATCGTTTGCAACTAGAGGAATCTCGTCTGGCAAACAAGAATTTTTGAGATAATAGTCTTAGTTATTCTTCAACCGTTTAAGAAGAGTAAATATCAATTATCTAAAATCGGTATTTATCATAAAAATGCATAAGCGTTTGTACCTCTCTCATAGTTCCATCAGGAATTCCAGCTGCATTTATTTCTCCCGAATACCTCTCAAGCTTGTACCAATTACTATTCCATGCAACGAGTCTGAACATCGTGCGTTACAGAAAGTTGAGGAAACTTTAGTCTCATATAATTCATAAATGATTACTATCCACTATCCGCAAAAAAATTCTTGCGGATGCAAATGCAAATGAGGATAGGGTTAAAACCCGAAAATTAATGCCGGATGCGGACTAATTCTACACTTCTAGTCTTTACGGTATTTTACCGTTATAGCATTTGGATATTAGATTCATTGAAAAGTGGAAATAGTTTTTTATTCTCAAAAGCAAGCGAACAAAAAATGAGTTGAAGCCAAAAAAATGAGTTTTATTGTAAACTTTTGTAATGTGGGGGTAGAAAATGTCGAGAATTTTGAATTTGACGTGCTGTGGAGTCGGAGTCGGAGTCCGAAAAATTTTTGTTTTAAGTGGAGTCGGAGTCCCCGGAGTCCGAACGGAGTCGGAATCGTGGAGTCGGAGTCGTGGGGAGTCGAAAATCCAAATTGAATTTAAGGAATTCCAAAAATCGATAAATTTATTTTACGACTCCGCGCCGCCCCTGATAATATATATATATATTATATATATATATATATTTAATATATAATATATATATATATATATATAAATATATATATATATATATAAATATTGTGCTATAGAATAATATATATATATATATATATATATATATATATATATATATATATATATATATATAATATATATATATATAATTGGGCGAGCTAGAAAACTTCAATGAATATATTACGTTTATTCGTTCTTTGAACAGTATCAAAAAGTGAGAAAATCTCATCATAGATTATTTTTTTTAAATTTATGTGGCAGTGTACAAATTTTTTTTAAAAAGTTAGTTTTTTTTTTTGTTTTTTTTTTTTATGCGAGATTTTAAATGAATTATTAGCGTAAATATAATTTAACGAATTAAATAACATTTGTTTTGACATTTTTCTACAAACACGATCATTTTATCACTGGGCATAGCGTGTCCAATTTGAAACAGTCATCACAATGACATTCCCAGAGGTCAAAAATGCTCTAATAAAAGATATGAAACTCTTTTTAATTCATTCTGCTCTGAAAATTCCCTAAAAATTAGGGCAAATACTGAAAAAAAAATTCACAATTTTCAATTTTCGCCACTTCCAAAAAAAAAAAAAAAAAAAAAAAAAATTGATACTACAATATTTTTTCTTTTTGGAAATGGTTTAGAGTAGCTAAGAAGTCATAAACCTAAAACTTTTATCCAGTAGCCTAAAGTCCTAAACACCTCAATGCTGAAGGTTTTTTTTCCCCCCCAAGATCGGACCACTTAAAATCGACAATGAATGTTGGGACCTAACCTACTTCTAAATATTCATAAAAACCGGATGAATGGTAAAAATAATCAGAGCGAATTTTAAATTTTGATAATTTTTTTATAGTTTAACATCGAACTTGTCTCTTAAGTTAACCACATTTTTTTAGTATTTTTCATGAATAGTTTGTCCATCATAATATTATGCATACTTATACATAATAAATTGCATCATATTTAAAGAAAAAACTTCTTCCATAATTATATAAAACATGTCACTTCAATCAAGTTTGTAAAGAATACAAAGATGCATAAATTTCAATTTCAGATGCATTTTAAATATAGATAGATCTACAAGAATTTTTGAAAGAAACTTTCATAAAAATACAGAAAAATCTCATGATTATACATCAAATACATACTGTATGTATATACTATCTATTATAGAGAGATCCGGCTGGCCGGAGTTTTTTTTCGAAAAGGAAGGATTTTCGATCGAAGCCAGATAATGTTATAACACTAGTGTGGAAAAAATACATGACTGTAAGTACTGATGCAAAGAGTATTTCTTACTACTGAGTTTGATGCCTACTTCCAACACTACCGTAATGCTCTGTCAGTTTCAGATTCTAACTAACAAATACTAGATTTCTACATACTTTTTTCTTTGCTTCTTTTTCCCTGACTTTATCGTACTCTCTGCCATTTCATTTCATTTTTATGTCATCGCTACATTTTATGCAATCCAGTATATATTGCTTTTTCCTTGTTGCATGATTTGCAACCTCACTGAAACAGAATTTACAAGCTGCTCTTTTTTTCTGTATGTTCACAGTCTATATGGTTAAGCAAGGAATGAATCAATGAACTAGGGATTCTTTTCTTCCAAGCATATGAACTTAATCACTCATCCAGTAGGTAAACAAATTTAAATCTTAAAATAAGTAGCAATTCACTATGTCCTCTTTCCTGTAATAAACAAGACTAGTATTTATTATTTAGTATAAACTTAAACTGTAGCCAAGCTGTAAAAAAAATATATTTTTGAACCTCTTCAGTTTAAAATCTGAATAATTATTATTCTAAAATTTTAACAGTATATATATATAAATATATATATATTAATTAAATTATATATATATAAAAATATATATATGATATATAATATATATATATATATATATATTATATATATATATATATATATATATATATATATATAGTTTAGTTAGTTGCCTCAGAAATGCCAAAGTTTTTTGCCCACAAGCCTAACATCCATGGGTCCCCCAAAAGCCTACCTGGAACTGACAAGGTTAAAAAAAGAAAATAAAAGGAAATTTAAAAGATAGCCAAGCTGTAAAAAAAATATATTTTTGAACCTCTTCAGTTTAAAATCTGAATAATTATTATTAGTTATATAAAACTCAGTATTATATATATATATATATATATATATATATATTTAATATATATATATATATATTTATATATATTATATATATATAATATATATATATAATATAATTTATATATATAGTTAGTTAGTTGCCAGAATGCCAGTTGCCACAGCCTACATTCATGGTCATGCTACTGGGACTGGACAGTAGATAGATATAGCTTGTATAATACTACATTCGTGCTCATACTGGAGATGGACAGTTTACAGTTGTAGCTTGTCTAACACTTGTTCTGAACGTGTGTGAATAGTATGATAACAATAAGATAATACTATTCTCAAGTCTCAACTGAAGTTCTCATCTCTGGTGAGTTGTTTTTACTCCTAATCCTCATAACTGATAAGTGACAACATTTACTTATGATATTAAAAGAATGATAACATTAACCTATTCGCAAATCACATTTGATTACCAGTTAACCAGTTAAAACACACCATTATGCAAAAACATTCATCTTGGAGTTTATAAAATACAGCCATGAGTTTAAAGCAAAATAAATAATGATTGTTGTTAATAGTAAGAACAATATTTATATTCACTTAAACAAGTATTTTCTTTTTGGGGGGGGAGGGTTTAAATTTAAAAAATATAATTAAAAAATAAAAACACTAAAAACTATGAAAAACAAAATAAACACGTATTTTTTAAACAAAAACAAAAAAGTTTCCATTTTTTTACAATTATTCTCTCTCTCTTCTCTCTCTCTACTATAATAATAATATATATATATATATATATATATATTATACCTTAAATATATATATATAATATATAATATATATATATTATATATATAATAATATTATAATTATGCTATATTATAAAATTTTAAATCGATACCAGCTTTACTTTGATAAGAAAATCTTTATAATAACCTGTTACACATCCAGATCTATGATGTATCTAAGGCAGACTTTCGTATTACCATTTTTTTTTCGCTATCAATATAATTAAAATAATAATAATAATAACAAATTTAATAACAATAATAAAATAAAATAATATAATAATAATTAATAAAAAATAAATAATAATAGTTGTAATTTACAATGGTTGTTTTATAAATGTTTCTATTTATGAATTTGAAATTTGATAAAAATTTAAATAAATATATAATTAAAGAAAAATTCTAAATAATCATGATAATAATAGTAATAATATTCATGATAATAATAATAAGTCAATAATTAATAATATAAATAATAAATATAATAATAATATAATAATAAATAATAGATTAAATAAGTAAATAATAAATATAATCTTTCACGTGTATGTAATAGAGTTCGATTACAATTGTACTACTGCTGCTTTCGTCAAAATATATATAAAATAATAATAATAATTAATAATAATAATAATAATAAAAATATAAAAATAATAAAAAATGATAAAAAATAGAGTTAAAAAAAAATAATATATAAATAATAAAAAATAAATATAAATTAAAATAGAGTAAAAATTAATGAATAATAATAATAATATATAATAATAAAATAATAAATAATAATATATAAATAATTAATATAATAATTAATTAATAATATAATAGTTGTCAGCGTAACTGAGCTGTCATTGGCGATATCGCATGTTTCCCCTTGGCCAAAAAAATTGAGTTTTTTTGTTTGAAATGCGGTTTCTTACGAAATCGGGTTTTTTGACACTAATTCCTGTAAAAACGTTTGAAATCCATCATACAGCAACCAACGGTAAATTTTTTGCCCTTATACTCTTATTGCTTTTTATTCCGAAAATATAATATTAAATGTTTTTCTTTTTTTGGTGTGTTAATACAAGCCAATAATACGATATATATATTATGTATAAAACTTGTAAATATTTAATACGACGTTTTGGTTCAAACGGTTGAAAACCCAAACTTATTTATTTTTTATACAATTTGTTTAGAAGAATATAATAGTTATGGCTTCTTGTATTAACAATATTAGTTGTGTCTTTTCTAATATATATTATATTATATATATTATATTATATATCAATAATTATATATATTAATGATATATATATATATAATTATATATATATAATATATATATATATTATATATAAATTATAATTTAAATATATTATATGTACATATTTATATAATATTATATATATATAATATATATATATATATATATATACTTATATATAGATATATATATATTGTTTAGAAGAATATATTTTGTATATATATATATATGTATAACAATATAGTATATATTTATATATATATATATATATATATTCTTAACAAAGGGGGTAAACTTATTTTTGGATTATCATTGCTATCAGGGTCTAAATATATTGCCAATGAGAAATTATTGCTGAATACAAAGTTTAATTTAGTTTGATGTATCTTTATGAGGTGCACATAGATATTCAATTTTCACCCCTGGCTGACGAGTTCCAAATCCTCCCCTCTACCTGCATCACCGATAGTATTAGTCTTTCGAAGACCGGAGTTTCAAAGGTGCTAAAGGAGTAAATGGTGCCCGTTTGTTACCTGGGTGCTATTCTTGTTACCTGTGAATGCCTTGCCGTGTTCTCTTACTATTTTCATCAGTAGTTATGATGAATGAAATCCTGGATGGTGCCTTTCCAATTTTCAGTTTCCATTATTGGTTATGACCTAATTGAAATCTTGAATGTGTGTCATCCCGTAGTATAATTGATAACTAAAATAATATCGACGAAATATTTTGATATTTGGAATTATTTTAAGCTTGGGTCTTTCTGGGATTTCCTTCGGCAAATCACATAATATTAAATTTTTTGGTTTCTGCAAAAATACATTTTCTAATTATTATAGACCGTTAACGTCCTATCGATCAGTGGTCGGCTTTTGTGAATCTTCTTTAGATGCATTTCCAGTCACTGCAATTAGCATTTCCTTTTGGCATGAGACTAAGATCGTAAAAAAGAGAAAGCTGCAAGATCTTTAAAGAGGTACCAAAGATTGTTCTCAGATTTCTTGGAGACTTTTGCATGGTGATTTTCAAGCTCATTCATAATATTCAAATCGTTTCACGACGACCTGCCAAGAAGTAGAACTTCTCTCTAATGTCTCATAAAAGCTTGCACGGTATATACTTTTTTTCCTAGTATGTATTTCTCTCATCGTTAAGTTGATTGCTCAAGAAACGTCCAAACTTTGAGAAAGTGTGTCGTTATGCTCATCCAACTAGTGTGGTACATTAATCCTGAACCATGAATCGAACTCCCTGATCTAAGCTTCTTCCAACAAAATTAAGAGAGTTCGGCATATTCCATGTATCCGTGTTCCAGATGTTCCATTCTCTAAAGCTTGATTATCACTGCTTTCTTCTCCCCCAAGACCTCAACTATGACCACATCTTCTGCTCCAGTTTTATATGATTTCTTTTTATGAACTCCCATTGCTGTTGGAATTGCATGAGAAAATCAACTAGATTATTGGTGAATCTCCATGATAACAAGAAATGCAGCTTTGACTACAAGTTTCCTCACATATTGTCCGCAAGTGAAGCGCTGCAAATTTTCCCTTGCTTTCTGTGCCGATATTTCTATCAGTCTTCACGGGTTTGGTGTCAAACACTCGAGGGTTACGCGTTTATTCAAATTTCATCCCTTCAAGACTTACAACACAATGTTGAAAGCAACTCTTCTAAAATATGTGAAAGTTTTGGAATTCTAGAGTTGATGCACATTGCCACCTCCAGTTTCAAGAATAGGCAGCCGACTAACGCGGTTTTTTTTTGTGGTCATGTCTTGAACCATCTTCACTTCCCAGTCAACCACTGTCTTTGAAGTGTAAACATTCCCTTGAAGTAGGAAGCAGACTTTGGAAGATGAACCTTACAATGTTGATGAATTTAAAAAGCGGTTAACGATGAGCACCTGAAGATTATGTTCCAGTATGTGAGCAATATTTGCCTATAAATATTACTTTATTTGCCTACAAATATTACTTTGTTGTTTGTGAGTTTCATTAGACCAATCGTGGTGCATAATTCTAGAACCATAACTTTTTTAGGTGGGATTCTTTGTACGTTCTGGAGAAACAAAACTTGAAGTTTGAATTTTATTGAGTGACACCGATCAGACAGTCGTACTGAACGATGTCCAAGTCAAGCTATCTCTTCGAAAAGGCCAATTCTATAAGAGTTTTCTTAGCCCTCTTGAGTTCATTATCTCTGCATTCCTTTGTGGTTAAAATTTGGTAGACTAACCTCATGTATCCTCGATAACTTCGTTTCCGTTGTGCGAATCGAAACTCTTTATCTTAGGGGATCTTGGTCTTTATATCATGTAATGACTACAACGAATTACGAAATTTTTCACTTTGTGTTTTAAATGTTCTTTCGTTTAGACTTGAAGAATCAAGGCATCGACTTTTCTCCTTTTTTAGAAGCTCGAATTCATAAAGTTCATAGACGAAATAATTTACCAAGTCATGTGCAAACTCAGGAGCACAAGATTTAAAAAACCTCAAGTGGAATACCCTTCTGAACCGTACGTATACTTTCAGTTTAGGGAGAACAGAAATCACACCTTTAGAAGAACTTTCAATGCTTGACATATATGAGCTGGATGGAGGTGGAGGTGGAGAAGGAGGAATTTCGCTCTCCCAAATTGTCAAAAGTCGAGTCAGAAACAAAGATATGAGAAAAGAATTCCGTTTTAACAGAAGATAAGAAAGCAGTGGTACGTACCGTCGGGGGCACAGCTCCAGTTCACTTTTTTTTTTCAAAATGCCAAAAAAAGCGTGCGGAAGAGGAACCTGAAAGATTATTTGCATTTTCTGAAAAGAATATAAAGACAGTCAGTTCATTATAGAATAAATAATAATAATAATAATAATAATAATAATAATAATAATAATAATAATAATAATAATAATAATAATAATAATAATAATAATAATAATAATAATAATAATAATAATAATAATAATTTAACATTTATGATGATATATATATATATATATATAATATATATATATATAATATATATATATATATATATATATATATATATATATATATATATATATATTATATATATATATATTATATATATAAAATTATATATATATATATATATAACCACCACTCACGGGCAACATATACAATACACAAAAATTGATAAAATAAAAAATCTTTGAAAGAATATTACAATGAGGGTATAGTCTCTCTCTCTCTCTCTCTCTCTCTCTCTCTCTCTCTCTCTCTCTCTCTCTTCTCTCTCTCTCTCTCTCTCTCTCTCTTCTCTTTTGTAACCCAATACTTTGCGTTAGTAAAGTTTTTATAACCTTTATTTACGATTCTCTAAATGTGGGACGTGTGTCAGAAAGCCTCCTTTAAATTCGTACTTAAATAGCCCCATTAATAGAGATATTAAAAATAGCATCTCATCACATATTTCCTGTGTACGCCTACACAAATACACACACACACTCGTATATATATATATATATATATATATATATATAATATATTATATATATATATAATAATATATAATATAGATATAATATATATATATATATAATATATATATATATATATGATATATATATATTATATAAAAGGCTTTAAAGTAAGTGTTTGACTGTGTCTGTGTGTGATCTTAAAGTCACTTAAACGTCTTCTCTCTGTCATTTGTATGTCACAGACTTGTTTTAAGAGTCACACATGTAGTTAAGGAATTATTACGTAAATACATTAACAATATATTTGACGAGCTATATCAACTTACTAGTCTCAACCAAATTTCCTAATGGTACTCGTATATATATATATATATATATATATATATATAATATATATATTATATATATATATATATATATATATATATATATATATATATATATATATATATATATATATATATATATATATATATATATATATATATATATGACACCTACAGAAAATGCTTAAAATACATCGTAAACAATAATAAAATTTCGTAAATGCATGGCACACTCACATATACGGAGTGGAGCTCTTGTACCCCCGACCCACGAGTGCTTTGCAAAGAATAAAATGTCAAAATGCCTTCAACAACATAAGCCTTTTTATAAATATCAAATTAAGAGACTTCATAACTATTTTCAAGGTCATCTCTCCGGGATGTTCTTTTAAAGTTATTTCAAACCTTTTTTGCATACAAAAAGGTCCCCCATAGACAAATGATAAAAATCTGAAATTTGGAGACCTCATAATGTTTTTCGAGGTAATTTCTCCAGAATTTTATTCATCCCTTTACTTCATTACAGTTCATTTCAAATATTTCATGTAACTTAATTACCTCTGTGTGTGTGTGTGTGTGTGTAAACTAGGAATAGGAGCCATATTATTTATCTAGAAGTAGATGCTTTCAAGCTAATCAAAATAAAAATAATAAAAATAATAATAATAATAATAATAATAATAATAATAATAATAATAATAATAATAATAATAATAATAATAATAATAATAATAATAATAATAATAATCCCTCTTATTAGTATGTGCCTAAATAATGATAAAATAATGGGAACCACCAATGAATTTGCAATGAGTGACGAGTGCACCCTCCAAAGTGAGGTTCGTTTTCTTCTGTAGAAATTATAGAAATAAATTTTTCAGTTGTCAGTGTAGATTTATCCGGTATTGTAACTTAAATGAAGTTGTACATATTATATAGAGACATAAAGACCCGTGATAATTCAGTTGACATTAAAATAAAATACTGTATGATGCATTTTAATTTACAGATCAGATTACTCGTGCCTTATTCAAAAGTAATTGTAAAACATCTAGCTTTTATAAGCTTAGGCCTATGCCCTGCAATTGAGAGAGAGAGAGAGAGAGAGAGAGAGAGAGAGAGAGAGAGAGAGAGAGAGAGAGAGAGAGAGAGAGAGAGAGAGAGAGAGAGAAGAGAGAGAGAGAGAATGTTTAATAATAAAAGGAATAAGAAAAAGATGATAGTGAAACTTTAAAGAATGCGCCAAAAGAGGACAAGAATAGTAAAGGAAGGAATGAGGAGAAATGAGAAGTAGAAGAAGAAGAAGAAGAAGAAGAAGAAGAAGAAGAAGAAGAAGAAGAAGAAGAAGAAGAAGAAGAAGAAGAGGAAGAAATAAATTTACTTTGAATATTACTACAGAGTATTTGTCTTGTAATTAAGTTGCAGTAAATAAGTACGAGATTAGGGACCATCCCCTCCCTCCTCGATCTTCCTCTCAAGAAACCAAAGTATTGGAATAGAGCGACCCCCCCCCCCCCTCTCCACCATGCTCTCTCTCTCTCTCTCTCTTAGTACCCCCCTTGAGCCTCACACAAAAGCCCCATCTGAGCAACTCCTGCGTCCCATAAATATCTGTAAGCGAGCGATTTGCTGCCGCGTTCTGAAAAACGACCCATCTCTCTTTTTCAAAACACTACATTTAACGCAGAGGGAGCCACAGGCGCCTTAAACCAAGGATTCAGATCCAAGAATTATAACCTCTATATCATTATTCCGTAAAGACTAATTTTTTTTATCGCACATCGTTATAATCATATCTATTACACCAGAACAGAAGAGCTATTTTTGCAGATTTGCGCCCGGTTATGGGTTAGGTCCTTTGGGGATTTCAAAGCCCTATTATAGACCGTACTATGCAAGAGAAGGTGACAATGGAGAAGTATTTATTGTAGAAATGTTATTAAGACCAATAATACTAATAAATTTTCAGTTGCAAGTAAGAATATACATTGGATAGGTTTCAAACCGCCGCGTCGGAGGGAAGAGGGAACCATAAGAGAAATAATATATATATATATATTAATATATATATATATATATATATATATATATAATATATATATATATATATATATATATATATATATATATAGTATATATATATATATATATATATATCATCTAACTCTATTTCCCAGATTAGGGGTGAGGTGCCCAACATACACCGAAAACAGAAAAGTAGTAGAACATGACGTAAGTAGGATGGAAAGCATCCCCTCCATACCCTTAAGTGATAACTGGTCGCAGTAAAAAAAATCCACCCTAGGGCTTTACTAGACTGCCACGGACCCTCACTGTGGTATCTCATCAAAGCAGGGTTAATCCCTTAGGCCAGGCTCACGACCATACTCCCTCACAAAACCTTGTCATTCACTCTTATTATGCACCTTTTTTCGCCTCTGTCAAACTCACATTCCTTTCCTTCAGACAATCTTTTACCGACTCAACCCACTTTTTCTTCAGTCTCCCAGCCGATCGATTCAAAGCACACTTACCATTATACGTCCGCTTAACCTACCGACTATCATCCATTTTTTCCATATGACCAAACCTTTTTAATACACTTTAGTCTATTCTCTCTTTTACACCTCTCTTGACATCACACAACTCCATAACACGTTTATTCCTCATTTTATCAATTCTCCTCATACCTAACACGCCCCTAAGATTTTCCATATGAAAAGATTGCACTTTAGATCTTTTTTTTCACCCCCCTAAGTTTTTCCATATGAACAGATTGCACTTTAGATCTATGGCTCTTATTCCACAACACCATAGTTTCACTACTATCCATTAACACCTGTAACAACATACCGTGCAAAACCCTAGCGCAATCAAGACTTAGTCCTTTGTATCCACCAAAGGATTTAAATGCACCAGCCACCTTCCTACCAATCACAACTTTCCTACTACACTCTGCATTTCCCTTATCTTTTCGTCTAAGATATAGCCTAAATATTTAAACTCAAATACTTATTCCAGTTTCTCACCATTTAACATGACTTCACACCGCGGACTCTCCTCACTCACTACATCACCCTACTCTTAACTACATTTACTTTCAAACCCCTACTTTAACACACACTGCCAAACCCCTCTGCAAATCCTCTCAAACTTTCTTCAGATTCTCCACACAAAACCAAATGATCAGCATACAATAAGAAGGACACCCTCCACTTCCTTCCATTCTTTATCAGTCTAACACCTTCCCCTACCACTTCTACCTCTAATTCTTACATCACCCTCATGCATATACAAATTGAATAGCCAAGGAGACATAACACATTTCTGCCACACCCCACTATTAATATTAATCATTTACTTTCAACTTCATTTATTCATTTATTCTTACACACGCTTCACTATTGTCATACATACTTTTGAATATATATATATATATATATTATTATATATTATATATTATATATTAATATTATATATATATAATATATATATATATAAATATATATATATTATAAATATAATATATATATATATATATATTATATATATATATATATATATATATTATATATATATATTACTATGACACCACCACTCACGGGCAGGGCCCTTTTCAAAAGGAGGGGGCAAAAAAAAAAATTTAAAATAATAAAAAAAATTAGAAAAAGAAAAACAAAAATTAAAATAAATGGAAAGTAAACCCACACTGTCCCTTGCCTAACGCAAATTTCCCTCAGGTGGGGCGAGACTCGGGACTTAATAGAGAAGATTGAAATTGCAGGGAAAATGAACGAAGGCAAGGAGTTCCACAAAACAGATGTGGGATGGAAAGAAGGACGGTACATAACGAGTGATCCTGGGTCTCCAATATTTCAAATATTTTCATGTGAGAACAAGTTGGAGGAATGCGAGAGGTCAATTCTCTCGAGCACCTGCCATTGTAATACATATCGAAAAGAGATAGGGCACCAACGTCACGTCGCAGAGAAAGAGGGTCAAGAGAGTCAGAAAGTATGGGACAGTTTATAAGACTTTTAGACTTAGCTTCAACTCTATCCAAAAGGAGGGTGGAACCGGATCCACCCCAAATGTGGGAACAGTATTTCATGCAGGGGAGAATAAGACCCTTATATAACTGGAGTATCTGAGCAGAAGAAAAAAATTCACGCAATCTGATCAGAATTCCCAGCTTTTTGAGGCCATTTTAGCACCTGATGGTGTTAAATAAGTTCTCCAAGAACAATTCACTATTGATGTTCAGTCCAGGAATGTTTAGTTGTTTACAGTAAGACCATTAGGAGCCGTCAAAGGGGATAGGAAGGTTGGAAGGTGTTTTAGAGAGGAGATATGAAGAGAAGTTGGGTTTTCAAAAGAGTTGAATTTCACAAGATTGCGGTTACCCCTCTGAGAAATCCCGACCAGATCGGCAAGAATTGAATCAGAAAGCTGTTAGACGAGAGGCAACTCTAGATACAAACGAGGGAGCACAATTGAAATTAGTGGAAGAATGGAGAGTTGAGTCATCGGCATAAGAGTGAACAGAGTTAGAACTTAGAAGTGCAGCTAAGAAGATCGTTGATGAAAAGTAGGAATATATATATATATATATATATATATATATATAATATATATATATATACCTATATAATATATATATATAATTATATATAGATATATATATTCAATATATTTTTATATATATATATATTATAAATATATATATATATATATATATATATATATATATATATATATATATATATATATCAAGTACTCCCAAAAATACTGTTATAAAATTGAAGTTGCTATAGCCCGGTAAGAAATTAGTATATCCAAGGTAATAACTTGTGGTGCCAATATGTAACCACACTTTAAGATTAGAAACTGTTTTTGTCGGTTGAATATTAAGTGACTATGGAATGGGATGATAAACAAAACCGTGTTGTTGTTATAGCGTTGCACAAGCGTAGTATAGAAAAAGAGAACCATTTTTAAGACTGCAACAGCTAGGTATTAGCTGTTTATTTGTGTATCGTGCCATAAAGTTATAAGAGGACACTTTTGATCTGAAAGATATCCATAGATCTGGTAGGTCATTTTCAGTTCGGACACTGAAGCTGTTAAGACAAAAATTGAGCGAAATCTTCTTCGTAAGCAAAACTTCATGTTACGTGAAATGCAGATCTAAGGTCAAAGTCTTACAAAAGACGCATCGGATATTTTTACTCATGGATTTCCTAGAGAAAGGCAAGAGAGAAAAGTCTAAACGCCTGTTGGCTGAGTACGCGCATAATCAAAACTAAAAATTTCTCTTTGCATCAAAACGATAGGGTGTATGCTAATTCCTCTAAGGAGGCATCAGAACTCGTGCAAGAGGTCTTCATTGGGCTTCTTTGATGGTTTGATGGAAGTGAGTTTTTGTGATAAAGGTGTTAAAACCTTGGCAGGAGTGTATCAACAAACCATTCTTTAAGGTATGGTAAAACCAATAGATAGTTCAACAGGAATCACATTGCCACATAAAACAAGATCTAGTCAAGCTTGGCTCAGGGTCAATATTCCCCATTTTCTGACGATTGACAATTGGCCGTCCAGCAGGCGTGAACTTAATCCTTTGAATCACAAATCATGGGAAGTTTAGATGGTATGATCAGCTCAGAACGATAAAGGTACGATAAAGAAGTTTCAGATGGAGGTCGTGCGTGCTGCAATAGACGACTGAACAAACACACTTAAGGCTTGTGTTAAGGCAAAAGGCAGTCATTTTGAATGACTGTTGAATTCTTTGCATTATTAATGGATGTAGATTATATTGTGTATATTAAATCGAACTGCTTATTTGTTTTTATTTGATACCAACACTTGTGCGTAACAGTATATTTGGGGGTACTTGGCATATATATATATTTATATATATATATATATATATATATATATATATATATATATATATATATATATATATATATATATATATATATATATATATATATATATATATATAAGAAAGAAAACAAGAAATACCGTTTATGGATGAAGAACAAAGACAGAGGAAAATAGACAAGCTTATGTTCTGGCGAGAAATCGAGCAAAGTAGTAAAGAGACGAAACATCGACTTGTCATGGGAAAGGATAGGAGGAGAATTGGAGGGAGACATGAGGAGCACTAGCAGTTTGATATATGGAATGGCTAAGAGATTAAGAACAAAAGATGAACTTAACACGAATGTGATATTCAACAAAGAGAGAGAACCAATAGTGGATAATGAAAAGGTCGAGGAAATATGGACAGAATATTTTGGATGAACTATTAAATGTGGAGGACGACGAGGAATATATAGAGGAGGAGAACCCACAAATGGAAAACCGAGAACAGGATGACTTGGAACCGATACATGACGAGGAAGTGAGACAAGCTATAAGAGCCTTAAAGAATGGAAAGAGCCCAGGAATCGATGGATTGAATAATGAAATATTCAAAACAGGAGAAGGTATAGTGACATGGATGACAGAACTTATAAATTGTATATGGAGGGAGGAGAACATACTGTCAGATTGGAGAAAAGCTGTGATATGCCCAATACATAAAAAGGAGATAGAAGAGAGTGTCAGAATTACAGAGGAATAGTGCTGCTATTGAGCGCATATAAAATATACGAGAAGATAATAGAGAAAAGACTCCGGAGAGAATTAGAGGGAAAGATCGGAGAGTGGCAACACGGATTCAGGCCAAATAGAAGTGTAATTGACTTGATATTCTCTTTAAAATTGATAGTGGAGAAGAGCATAGAATAGAATAAGGTAGCATATATCGCATTTATAGATCTAGAGAAAGCTTTTGATAGAATACAAAGAAAGATTGTGGATAGTGATGGAGGATCCTGCATATGGAATAAATAAGAAGCTGATAAGGATAATAAGGAATATGTATGAAAACCCCATAAACACGGTTAGAACGGAGATGGGAAGGGAGAAATAGTTTGAAACGAAGACTGGAGTATGCTGTCCCCTTTACTTTTTGCGTTATATCTGGACAACTGCTTGAAGAGGATATGTGTAAGAGAGGATAGGGAATACACCTTTGTATACGCTGACGACACGGCTGTGGTGACAAAGGAACAACATGAACTACAAGCTGCTGTGAATTCTTGGAATGAAATTATGATAGAGTGGAGAAGGAAAATAAAGAGGGAGAAGATGGAGATAATGGCGACATCGAGACAGGGAGAACAGGCGGAGATATGGATGGAGGGTATACAGTTGAAACAGGCAAGCAGATTCAAATATCTAGGAGTGATATTTGATGAGAAAGGTTGGATAGATTCAGAACTGAGGAAAAGAATAACGAAATACTCAAGGAATGTGGGAATGTTGTACCCATTGATGACGCAGAGTGGAATGCCAGTAGAGG
The DNA here is from genome assembly GCA_015478945.1 of Trachelipus rathkii. Lineage (NCBI taxonomy): Eukaryota > Metazoa > Arthropoda > Malacostraca > Isopoda > Trachelipodidae > Trachelipus > Trachelipus rathkii. The sequence continues at coordinate 23,960 of JABUQX010085227.1, forward strand.
TAAAAGTGACAATATATACAACCATCCTACGACCAATATTACTATACGGGTCGGAATGTTGGGTACTTAACACGATACAGAAGAGTAAAATAGAGGCTGCGGAAATGCGAGTGTTGAGATTAATAAGAGGAGTAACGCTGAGGGACAGAGTTAGAAATGAAGCAATAAGAAAAGAGCTCGAAGTCGGCCCAATAATGGAATGTATTGAGAGAAACTAGCTGAGATGGTTTGGACATGTGCGGAGAATGGAGGACTGGAGATACCCCCGAAGATTACTTAATTGGAGACCTATCGGAGCGAGACCAGTTGAAAGACCAAGAAACTTATAGAAGGATGCTGTGGAAGATGCAATTGCGTCGAGGGGAGAAACGATGGAGAATATGGAAAGGTCGGCACTATTCGAAGACCGGTACGTCTGGAGGGATTTCTGGAGGAGCAACACTTGGCGGGTTCTACCTAACAAGATGGATGGTGAAAAAGGTGATATATATATATATATATATATATATATATATATATATATATATATATATATATATATGTAAAATAACCATGCGCTCATTTATATATATATATATATATATATATATATATGAATTTGAATGAGGAGAGTTGATATATGAAGGGAGTCTGTATGTACTCTCGAAAGTACATAGTTCGTGGTTTTTGTAATTTTTATTTTGTTTTATTTCCTGTAGGATTTTATAATATATATATATATATATATATATATATATATATATATATATATATATATATATATATATATATATATATATATATATATATATATATATATATATATATATATATATACCAGTCACTTTTTACTTTTCTTATGGAAGCTAGAACCATGCGCTCATTTATCCTTTGCTGAAAAAAGAAACCCTTCTCAACCCTTTTAGTATCAACTTCTTCCCAAATTATTCGAATGTAAACCGGAAGGAGACTTAAAAAAATCTTATTTTTCTAATTATTAATCAACATTGAGCAGAGGATCATCTTTTATTCCTCTCTGATTCTTATTCCTCTGCACTAGAACATTTCGCTGAATTATCCATTATACTCTGAACATAGTAAATATCAAAAGCTTTAGAGAAACTTTTAAATAAAGCCTTGATTCTTGAAGAACTTTCTTCCTCCTTTTGATTCTTGTCATTTTCTCCATAATTTTATCTCTATCCATTCTGGTAGCAACTTTTTTTTAATTAAAAGTTTGTGCCTCACGGAGGAGAGCTCTCTAGAAATTTGTTCCCTTGGATCTGTATGAGGGATTGATTCAAGGACTCTCTTCAATCAAGCATATGGCTCTAGTGTTTAAACCATAGTATTGCCTATTTTTATATTTTAATAATCAACATTGGTGTTTAATACTCTTTCTACTATTTATTATTAATAGCCTTTTCCTGTCAGCAACGTAATGATGTTTTCACTCTTATGTTGGTGTAAATCTTGCATTACTCATTCCATTGTGAAAATGTATCCAATCCAAATAGATTATTTCTCTAACTGCTTTCATTGTTCAGCCCTGTTCTATAATCTGTAAACTCGAAGCAGTCTTGCACACAAATGTAGGTCCTAACATTGTTATAGTTTTGACTCAACCTTTCCTTATTTGTAATATTCCAGAAGTTTACCGAATTAACTTCATCATGATTTGCATTGCTTGTCCATCTGAACAAACTTCTAAGAGGTCGAGATCTGAAACTCCTCCAGAACTACTTTAAGCACCGTAGATGCTTGTTTATTAGCGATCAGAAGAAACCACCTTCATATTTCGTTTTAAAGAACTAAGGTGTGCATTGCACTTCTTACTCTATCGCTAGTACAATGGAAAATAATAATTCTTCTGAACTCTTTTTTCTTTAATACTTTCTTACATGACCCATCTTTCCACACAATAACATCCTATTTCTATCCAATTCCCTGATGTTAGGCTTAACCGTTCTGCTCTTTCATGTACAATCAATACCAATAAGGTTTACGACAATCTCACTTCCTCTATTTTCCTAGTATTATAATCAATTGCTTTTATATATATATATATATATATATATATATATATATATATATATATATATATATATATATATATATATATATATATATATATATATATATATATGTGTGTTATATATATATATATATATATATGTACCGTAGTCGGTACATAGTATAAAATTTATAAAGGATATATGTAAGTGCTACCAAGATTTCTGGTACACAGCTGTAAGAAAATCTTGTACAAAAAAGTCCTGTTTCCGACATAACTGTTTCTTTCTTGTTGTATATTATCAAGGTCACCGAGGTGACTCTGGCCCTCAACGGCTGTGCCGATGGGAGAGGGGTCAGTTATGAAATAGATCGGAGAGCGAACACTTTGACACTCTCTCGATCCAAATATTGATACTGTAATTAGAGTCAGATTTGAAGTATTTAATAAAGTAAACATTTAATTTTGATCAATAGTGAAATATCTTAATGTGTGTTCATGTAAAATAGTCATTAGAAATAATTAATAAAGAAATAATTAAAGAAGCGTTTCGCTATTCCAAAACTATTTTATTATTTGCTATATCAAAGTGATCTCTTAAATAGGGCCAATTAATCATTATAGAGATCAAGCTTTGTACATATATATATATATATATATATATATATATATATATATATATATATATATATATATATATATATATATATATATATATATATATATATATATATATATATATATATATATATATATATATATATATTGATTCTTGTTATGGTCTTGGTGTTGCAACTTAAGACGTAATATATTATTATAAGGTAATAATATAAGAACCTATACTAAAATCTATAACCATATTGGCAAAATCTATATGCCATTAGACTAATCATGGGCGTCGCCAGCTTCACGCTAGGGGGCAGCTTAAAATTTTAGAGCTATATATATATATATATATATATATATATATATATATATATATATATATATAAATATATAAAAATAAATATATATACTATATACAGACATATAAAAGAATTAAAATTGAAACATTTGTGTGGATAATTAAGTGATTAAAAAAAAAAATTTTATTAAAACAATAGAATATCAAATACAATATGCAATGATGGAAATTCACAATATAGAGCAGTTGCAAAATTGATATTATTAAAAAAGTAATTTCCGTGGGTTCAACGCAAATTTATCAACTACTGTTTGAATAAAATAATCATAATTGTCAAACACAAATTTTCTGTGCACACTTATCATAGCCAGTCCGTTTAACCATAGTACTTCGCATCCAAGTCTTGATCCTTCGCAGAGTACTGAAAGAGGTGTTTTACTGTACTGGTGGCGCATGGCTGGGCAGGAGTGGTATCATCAAAGCCTTTTTCTTCGACGGTAAGAAAGGTTCCAGTCTCCTGTAAGTCTTCAGAGACACCGATGATCTTTAGTTCTCACTACTTTCCAGTTTCTTGTGTGGTGTGCCGGATTCTGGCTCTTATATTTGCCTTCAGTGTTGAAACACAAAAATGAAGCTGTCTTTTCCTTTAACTCATCGATTGTTTAAGTAGCATGTGGAAAGGATGTAGATATGTCAATGCATAAGCAGGTGTATTTTCAGTAGAAAACCGTAATTCCAAAGAAGAGGTTATAGAATCCAGATACGGAGTTATTAAGGATCTTCTCCAGAACTCCGTGGGATTTGTTGCTGGATGGTTGCTGCGGTGCTGCTGCCTACCAAAAATCCGTGGTATATTCAGATCAAGTCCCAGTTGCTCGGCGATTTGATTAGCACTTAATAACACTTAATCGGTGATTTTTTCTTCATCTTTCCGATGGCTCCTAACCATTTCCACAATATGTTGAATGTGCTGCGAAGTTTTGACGATATCCAAGGTCTTGGATTGGAGAGCATTTACAACTGGCTCTAACATCGCAGAGTACTTCGCGATCAATATCATAGCCATGATGAATGATGACTTACATGCCGCTGAATGCAACTGAAAAGCGCCTTTTCTTGTGGCGGTATTTCCTTCAATGGAAAGGATTTCTAATGCTTACATCATTCGTACAAAGTGCTCCTTAAACACTCTGATGCACTTGTGTTGTTCAGACCATCTGGTCTGGCATAGACTTGGGATGTTTGGCATTAATTTTCTTCTCAAGACCGACTCGCGAAAAAACGTAATAATGTCCATTATAGTTCCCACAGTATTGCGGATTTCTGGTATTGTGTTCAAATCATTTACTACTAGATTTAGTTTGTGTGAAGAGCAATGAAAGAACAATACTTTTTTATACTTTTTCCGCAATATTGCTTGGACACCTCCTTCTTTGCCAGACATCGTAGAACAGCCATCAAAACCCAAGCCCACGCATTTCTCGGGATCCAGTTCTTCGGTCGTGACAAAATTGGCAAATTGTTTTCGCAATGGTTTTTGCGTCAAGCGCTTTCAGTTCTACAAAGCCAATAAATTCCTCTTTGACTTCATCGGATTTTTGTCGAAATAGCACAACCCTATGGATAATTGTTCCTTTCCAGAAATATCAGCGGCTTCATCTGATAGTAAGCTATACGCGAACACTTCCATTACCTTATTAACGATGCTTTCCTTTATAGTAGTACCACATAGAGAAATGATCTCATTCTGAATCTGAACTGATTGGTATGTGGCATTTTCTTCCCCTTTTCAAAATGGTTTTTCAATGACTGATCTCCGGCATCTATTCGTAATCGGCACAAATCTTGCAACACTCCTTCATCATGATGCTTACCCCGAAGCGGTAAATCGCGTACCAGAAAATGTCACACATGAAATTATTGAGGATAATATTTTTTTTATTTTCTTCTATGATTTTCTTAGAATGCTGGTTAAATAAGGGCAAGATCTAATATTTTGCTCTGGCTGAGCCCTATTTATTCCCCCTAAAAATGAACATAAAATTCGGAATTTTCAGCCGATTTTGACTATATAAACACCAAACTGTTTTTTGCCCTCTAAAACGTTGTTTTCCGGTGAATTTTTCTATGTCTGTAGTCATTCTTTCATAATTTTCAATTTTTTCAAAACCCATGTTTTTAACATTTGTCAAAACTCCTACAATTATTTTTGAAATGACTTCAAACTTGAAATATGCATGGGTGTCCATTACCTACAATAGTACAGAAGTACATTTTCGATTTTTGGTTTTGTACTCAGCGTTGTCCAATTTCCAAACCCACTTTTGGGATTTTGAAATGAAAAATTGCGATAATTTTTTTCTGTTAGGGCGAAGTGGATGAAATTTTCAGGGCATATGTAGTCGGGAGATGCACATGTTTTACTTAGATAATTTCTTTGTATATCATTAGGTTTGGATTTGTTCTTGGAACAAGCTTTCAAAAAAAAATTTTTAATTTTTTAAAAAATTTTCTTTTGAGTATACAAAAAAATTATCTAAGTAAGACCATCTCGCCCGACTATACAAACTAGAATTTGATGTTGATCGGACAGAATAAAAAAAATATCGCAATTAAATTTTAATTTGGATGTCTACCGGCACATCCTGTAGGAACAATCTTGCAGCTTCAACAGCAGTTTTATGCCACTCTGTGTTTGTATGTTCCTTACAAACCACATGAACAACTTTATATTTAGTGAAAGGTCTTATTATTAAAGAGCCTAGGACCCCTCTGACCGAATTTGGTGGAAATAAAATACAAAACTTGCAAAATGCTCCCTTTAGGCGCCTGGAGTATGTCAGCCAAAGTGAATATGTCTCCAACCATTCATAATTGAATTTCCTCTTTAAGCGGGTAGCATCTTCCAAAAAATTATAGGTCTTAGGTGGAATCCAATACTCTTTCAGTAACTGTTTCTTTTTCTCAGTCGAAATCATAAATGAATGTCCAACGTATCTACCAATGTCATTTCCGTGACTGTCATCTACTGAAATGCTAGCTCCAATCTGGACCATATCTTGACTCGTCGAGGTGCTGCGGCCTGGGTGTGGGTTCTTCATCATGCGAAATATACGAAGGAGGGGTTGCCTCTTGTGTAGTCTT
>JABUQX010085227.1:35000-39870 GCA_015478945.1 Trachelipus rathkii
ACTAAATTAGTGAAAGTGATAGAGAAACTCTATGCACCATCACTAAGAACGCAGATAGAAGAAGTCTTCCAATCTGGAATGAGGGAGGGAGAGCTTCCATCCGACTATGTTATTAGGATAAAGGAAATGCTCGGACTATCTAGCTTTGACTCAGTAACGGATAACGATGCTAAGTTTATTAGAGAACTCTTTCTATTACGATTGCCTCAGCAATTACAGATCTCCCTCATGACAACAGAAAAGAACCATGATTTTGAAGAATTAATAGAAATCGCCGACGACATTTTTAATAAGTTTTTTCTCCAAAGCGGTGCAGCTGAAGGGAGGCAGAGTGTAAGCCTTTGAATGCAGTCAACCAGCAGAAGAGAGTCACCAAGCCGCCGAACAGAGAGTCCTCCGCTCAAGAGAGAGAAATAAGTCGGTTAATAATATCTCACGAGAAGTCGGCTGAAGAAATGAGGTCACTCGCCAAAAGCGTAATAGAACTCGCAAAGACGCTGTGTCAGAATTCAAAAAATTCCCCCACCCCCAACAATGATCAAGATTCAAGAGGAAGGAACTTCAACTGATTGCAAGCACCGAGGGGCTTTGTAGGTTCCACAAACGCTTCTTGCATCGTGCATTTAGATGTGAGGGTCGATATTGTGCAATGTACACCTTAATCTCACAACCCCCGGCGACTCCCCCACCCCCCCAACAGAATTCCAACATTTCAAAGCAGGGAAACGAAGGGGCTGGCCTGTGAGGCGACTCTCGGTGCCAAATGGGGGTAAATATGTGGGGGAATAATGGAGCATATGTAAGTAGAACCTTTCATAAGTACCCGCCCATCAACTTTCATATGAATAGGTCAAATTTTGGGCGGAAAATTGTTAATTATAGTTGTAGAAGTAATTTTGGTAGAAATGTTTATTACAGTGGTCATTATAATAATAATAATCATAATAATTACTATAATAGTAGAAGACGTTATAATTATAATGATGGAATTTATAATGATTATGATAGGAGCATTTATTATAATAATAATCAAAATGGTAATGAGAGTATTGATTGTAGCAATAATAATTATGATAATAACGCACGTATTGGTCATAATAGTTACTATAATAATGATGGGTATGTTAATTATAATGACTGTAATAATAATAGGTATTTTAATAATAATGGTACTTATGACAATCGCGGGTGTAACAGAAATGTCAATTATATTAATAGATATAAGTGGAGTTGGGATATTACTTGTAAAAATGATCAGAGACAGGAGGGGATTCCTAGTGAGTCACCCTCTCCCCCACAGGAGTCACTTATCACTGAGTCGGTAGGGGTAGAGTCCTCTTCAACGTTTAATTGTAACTCAATGCATGATGAGATTAATAACGATAATAACAATAATAATAATGATGATTGTAGAACTAGGAATGATAGCCATAGTGATGGCAATAACGGTTTTGTAAATTCTTATAATTATATTGAAAATAATAACACTGTGACTCTTGAAGCAGAGAGCATGCAATCTTATGAGTCGCCGTCTCCCCCAACGGAGTCGACCTGCTCCCCCACTCCAGTCATTGGGGAGGAGGCGGGAGTGGAAGCGATTCAGACTTGTGACTCCATACTTATTAATAAAAATAATGATAAAAATGAACTTGTTAATAATGAATGGGGAGAAACCCCCTTCCTGAAAATAAATTGTATTAGTTTTAGGGATGAAGGAGTTTTTCCTCCTTCCGATGAGTTTAAAGAATCGTTAAAATTAAGAAATAATGCATGTGACTTATCTGGTAATTCTGTAGTGGGAGTCTCTGGCAACTCGACTAAGACTGTTGCAACAATTGAAGGGGTAATTTTTGACAAATTATATTATATATCTGACAGACTTAATACTGAAGCTTATTTGATCGATTGTGGCAGCTGCCTCGACCTCACGAGAGCATCTGAATCAGATAAGGAGATGGACCCGATTGGCACTGCCAGGGCCGCGAATGGAGGCTGTATCTATATTTATAATAAAAGGGTAATTAAAATTGACTTGGGACTAGAAATGGTTTACGACGTGCACGCTTACGCCGCTGACATTAAGTTCAACGTCCTTGGCATGCCTTTCCTCAAAAAGCACGGATTCACTATCGACTTTAAATGCCATTATTTATTAGATCCAAAGACAAAACGCAGTATCTCCCTTAGTAATGAAGCTTTTGACTTTTCTCAGCATGTACGAAATTCTATCTTTCCACTAACCGCAGTTTCTTTAAATATACCGCTTTGCGAATATGAATTAGCTAACAATTTAATTAGAAAATACCAAGTCTTATTCTTAAATCCTTATGAAGCACCTAATTTAAATTTAAAGAATGAACAGCTCGCTAGATGGCGCTTTATATGTACAAGGTACAGGAAAAAGAAGGGCGGGGCTTATTTTGACAACTGTGAGAGCGACTTTGTTACTCATTCACAACTCAATAGCAACAAAAGCTATAGGGGAGGGAGGCAAGGTGTACTATTGGGAGGGGCTGAAGATTGCGCTATTGATGAGGGGGGAAGGGGGAGAGAAGAATGTCCTTTAAAAAAGGAAATTTTATGCGAATTGGCGGAGAATTATCCGTACCATGTTGATGTCAGTGTCACACCAAATTAAGGAGTAGAAGCATAGCCCCGCATCTTTTTGAGGGGGCCAAGAAGGAAATCAATAAATTATTGGACTCGGGGGTCATTTCACGGGGAAAAAGCGATTGGGGTTTTCCAGCTAGCTTCTTGCCAAAGTCGGACGGCAGAATTCGTTTGGTCGTGGATCTGCGTTTGTTAAATCAAAGATCTATCTACCTCTGACAATTTTACTCTGCCTAAGATTAAAGATATCATCTTGCAATTGCAACATTGCAAGTTGCTAACGAAACTTGATCTCCGGCAGGCTTACTATAACGTGCCAGTCAGCGAGGAGACCAGGAAATATTTCACTATTACTTGTCCCTTCGGTAACTATAGTTTCAATTATTTAATACAGGGACACAAATGCTCTTCTAGTGCCTTTCAGCGCCTCATGTCGATATTGCTTGAAGATTTAAAGGATGTTTTTGTATACTTAGATGACATATTAATTGCCAGTTCGACTCTTGAGGAACATGTTGCAATGTTGAAGAAGGTTTTAGGGAGATTAAAGTCTATGAAGATTTATATGAACCCCAAGAAATGTTTGCTAGCCGTCAGAGAAATAGACTTCTTAGGTTTCAACATTAGCGAGAAGGGGGTTAGGCCTAGCCAAGAGAAGGTCGATGCAGTAGTGAATGTTGCAAACCAACAACTATCAAACAACTTAGGGCATTTCTCGGTCTATATAACTTCTGCCGAATTAACATAGCCGGGGCTGCTCAATTGCTGCAACCCCTAATGAAAATGTTGAAGGGAAAACCCGCCTCCACGAAGGTTTCCTGGGGGGTGGAAGCCGAGCGGGCATTTAGGGAAGCTAAAGCGGCGATGATATCGCCACCTTGTTGTCTTTCCCTGATGAAAAAACTGAGTTGCTATTGTACACGAAGGTGAGCGAGCTCACAATAGCCAGTGCTCTAATGGGAGAAGAAGATGATCAGACGAAAGTCTTCGCCCTTTATAGTACCGTATTGACTGAGGCTGAGTTGGAACTACCACAGTTGGTTAAGGAGCTGCTATGCGTCAACAACAGTTTGCAAAAATATGCTTACTTAATTGCCAATAGAAGGGTTAATATCTGCACCAACAACAGTGGATTAATCACTAACTATACAAAAAAGAATGCCACGAGGGTGCATAATATTCGGGAGATGAATTTATTGAATGCCATTGCAAATTTTGACGTTGAGTTTAAATTGGTCTCTAAGGCTAAAAATAAATTGGCAATAATTTTGACAGAATTGGCTGACGAAAGAGATAAGATCATAGAGGCTGAGAAATTTCAATTGCAAATAGCTTGTTTAGAAAATGGAGAGTGGGCGTGTCCGAAAGAAATCACCATGGAAACAGGGTTGCGATTGGGGGAGGAGCTTGATGACTTAAATTCTCTAAATTCCACAGGGAAAGGATTGAGCCTTTTAAATCGAACATTAAAAGAACGAGACTTGCTAGCGTACTATAATAATAATAATAATAATAATAATAATAATAATAATAATAATAATAATAATAGTAATGATAATAATAATAAAAGCGGTAGTAGTAATAAAAATAATAATAATAATAATAATAATAATAATAATAATAATAATAATAATAATAATAATAATAATAATAATAATCAAAGCGGTAATAATAATAATAATAATAATAATAATAATAATAATAATAATAATAATAATAATAATAATAATAATAATAATAATAATAATAATAAAAGCGGTAATAATAATAATAATAATAATAATAATAATAATAATAATAATAATAATAATAATAATAATAATAATAATAATAATAATAATGAAAGCGGTAATCATAATAATAATAATAATAATAATAATAATAATAATAATAATAATAATAATATATTAATATAATAATAATAATAATAATAATAATAATAATAATAATAAAAATAATAATAATAATAATAATAATAATAATAATAATAATAATAATAATAATAATAATAATAATAATAATAATAATAATAATATCATGTAACATTTAAACTAGACAATAATAATCCTTTAGTGGTTTTGTAATCTATGTATGGTAAAAAGGGTTAAGTGGGATATTGAAGAACATGGAGGAGGCTGTAGATTTCGGAGAAGTGTTTGTGACAAAACTGATGGTTTATATAAAGACCTGATAGGGATGGCTTAAAGCGGTTGAAGCTGCTAGGTTTATCCATCGGCGCAAGGAACTGTCAGCGGTTGGC
>JABUQX010085229.1:0-10000 GCA_015478945.1 Trachelipus rathkii
TTCCAGCACACTGGGCTCGTAGGTACGGCATTTCAGTTTTGTATACCAGATCCTTACACATATACTCATATCAAAGAGAACGTTAAATGACTAAAAATAGCAGGCACCGATTTAAAAATGTGACTTCCGCAAAGTAAATTCTTCAAAGAAGTATTCTTTTGTGCCAAATGTAGTCGTATTCAGCTTTGTACCACCTGTAATTATAGTTCAACACATTCTACACTGTCTGTACACCAGCATCCAGAATAGATCGTGAGGTAAATTTTTCTATGTCTGTATTTAGTATCATTTCACATAATCCTACTACATTTCGTATACCTCTCTTTCAAGTTGTATAGGATTCATTAACCCAGTGAAATCCGAGAGTTTATTATCAGAATGTAAATCCAAAGACGCTGAAGACGGAAGAGTTAATAGAGAGTGGTCTACACTGCTCTCCATGACTTAATAAGGCGGACTGATTAATAATTTCTTAACTTCACATATGCTTTTTATCAGTATTAACGTAGCAGGATACCCCCTCCATTTCCCAGATACTGTTTATTTTTTCCCTTTCCTTTTGACAATATATTTTTCACTTTTTATATTCATGAGTTACAGGATTAAACCTTACTTTTTGTATTTTCTGTTTATAAAACCGCCCTTTTATTTTGTTCACCATTTAATCTTTCAGAAATATAACTTTAAAGCTATCACGACTGAGGTTGGATATTGTGCACTTAAAAACTTCCGGAGTCCAACCGGATTCGATATCCTTTTCTAAATCCTTTTCTTCTGTTCGAGAAACTCTTACATAATCGTTTACCTTTTTTCCTGAATTATCTTTTATTTTGTTTTCTTTTTCATACAGATGTGGTCGATGGCCTCAAGTTTTTGACATTTCTAAAGGAGTTGCCTTTATAGTTCTATGGTAAGACCTGCTTATAAGGAATAAGCAGATCGGTCCAGTATATCAATATATTTAAAAGTATTCATTTTTAGTAAAATACCTATGCATGCGTTCTTTAATAGTACGCTGTACTCTTTCAACTATTGCCGCTTTGTTTACGGAAAATGTATTGTAATAGCTTATACCATACTCCCAGAGCAGTTCTGAAACTCTCGCCCCTTGAATTCCATTCCTGAATCTGTCCAAAATGATTTAGGTGTTCTCCGCTCGTCCTCTATAATTTCAAGTACAGCATCGGCTACTGTAGCTGATCTTTTATCTTTTATTGCTCAGCCACAAAGTATTAGAGTATACGTCAATTGTAAAAGTATTATATTGAAAGCCTTCATTATAAGAGCTGTATTTATTCATTTCCGATTAAATCTAACTGCCATATGCTATCGAGCTGCGGAGAATGGTTTTCCGTGTAGGAATTTTTTTTAGGGTTATGTAGAGTAAATGCCTCTTACCCGTGCATAAATCTATGCTTTAACTTTTTTCTCAATATTAGGATACCTTAAAGCAAACCTAGTGAAACCTCCAAAACTATTGGTTCCCTCAGATTGAAATAATACTTATCAACTACCGCCTTGCGGCCTCCATGTTGGGATACTGACACACGTGTAAGTGTTATATATATATATATTTATCATATATATATATATATAATATATATATAATATATTATATATTTATATAATATATACTATATATATTATATATATATATATTTGTCACAAAAATTGATATTAGGTCACAAGGATAAGAAAAAAGGAAAAGATTTTAAAAACATTCTATTTATACACAAACCATCCAACTAATATATATATGGATATACATAATTACGATTTATCCAACCTAAGAGCCTATTATAAGGTGTTTTTCTTATTCGGCCTCTGGTAACACGTTTAAATTTATCTGATGCGTAAGAAGTGCCTGATGGACTTGAATCAGGTCTTGGTGTAACGGGTATATTATCTAAGTCTGCTAATCGTCTTGTATTTAAGATTAAACTTCTGGGAAAATTAATAGTCTGAAGTTCTTGTTTGATATCATTCCATCCTTTTACAGGACCTTTCTTCCAGTTACGTGAGAGATCAGCTATCAAATCCACAATATTTGATCTTTTAACTATTTCATCAGACTTAGATAATATACCCGTTACACCAAGACCTGATTCAAGTCCATCAGGCACTTCTTACGCATCAGATAAATTTAAACGTGTTACCAGAGGCCGAATAAGAAAAACACCTTATAATAGGCCTAGTTGGATTAAATCGTAATTATGTATTATTATATATATTTAGTTGTAATGTTTGTGTATAAATAAAGTTAAAAAAAAAATCTTTTTCTTTTTCTTATCCCTTGTGACCTAATATCACATTTTTGTGACAAATATATATATATAATAAATATATATATTATATATATGATATATATATATATATATATTATATATATATATATATATATATTTATATATAGTATTATAATATATAACGCTTACAGTAATCACGTGGCGTCAGTATACAACATGGAGGCGAGGGAGGTAGTTGATAAGTATTACTTCAATCTGAGGGAGCCAAATAGTTTTGGAGGTTTCACTAGGTTTGCTTTAAGGTATCCTAATATTGAGAAAAAAGAGTTAAAAGCATATTTAGAGGGTGAAGAGGCATTTACTCTACATAAACCTGTAAGAAAAAAATTTTCCTACACGGAAAACCATATCTCCGCAGCTCGATAGCATATGGCAGTTAGATTTATCGGAAATGATTAAATACAGTTCTTATAATGAAGGTTTTCAATATATACTTTTTACAATTGACGTATACTCTAGATACTTGTGGCTGAAGCCAATAAAAGATAAAAGATCAGCTACAGTAGCCGATGCTGTACTTGAAATTATAGAGGACGAGGCGGAGAACACCTAAATCATTTTGGACAGATTCAGGAATGGAATTCAAGGGGCGAGAGTTTCAGGAGAAGCTTTGGGAGTATGGTATAAGCTATTACAATACATTTTCCCTAAACAAAGCGGCTATAGTTGAAAGAGTCCAGCGTACTATTAAAGAACGTATGCATAGGTATTTTATTAAAATGAATACTTTTAAATATATTGATATACTGGACGATCTGGCTTATTCTTATAACAGGTCTTACCATAGAACTATAAAGTCATCTCCTTTAGAAATGTCAAAAACTAGAGGCCTGAGAACCCATCTACATGAAAAAGAAAACAAAATAAAAGATAATTCAGGAATAAAGGTAAACGATTATTTAAGAGTTTCTCGAACAGAAGAAAGGTTTAGAAAAGGATATGAATCCGGTTGGACTACGGAAGTTTTAAAAGTTTCACAATATCCAACCATTCAGTCGTGATAGATTTAAAGTGATTATATCTGAAAGATTAAATGTCGTGAAAAAAATTAATAAAGGCGGATTGATAAACGAAGAAATACAAAAAGTTTAAGGTTCAATCCTGTAACTCATGAATATTATAATTTGAGAAAATATTTAGCTACGAGAGGAAAGGGAAAATAAACAGTATCTTGTGTTGGAGGGGGATCCTGCTTACGTTTTATAACTTATATAAAAGCTAGTGTAAAGTTGAAGAATTTATTAATTCAGTCGCCTTATTATAATCATGGAGGATGTGTAGACCACTTCTATTTATAAAAAAACCCTTTTTTTCTTCCCGGTTTTCCTTTTCGTTGGGGATTCCCGCGCGGGGGTTCTTCTTTTGGGGAATTTATAAAACCCAAATTTTCCTTGATTTAATAAAACTCTCGGATTTTACAACTGTGTTAGTGAATCCTATAAAACTTGAAAGAGAGGTATACGAAGTAGGATTATGTGAAATGATATAAATACAGACATAGAAAATTTACCTCACAATCTATTCTGGATGCTGGTGTACAGAAGTGTAGAATGTGTTGAAACTATATTACAGGTGAAAGATACTCGTGATCTGCCTAGGTCCAGGATTGGCACAAAAGAATACTTCTTTGAAGAATTTACTTTGCGGAAGTCACATTTTAAATCGGTGCCTGCTATTTTTAGTCATTTAAAACGTTCTCTTTGATATGAGTATTATGTGTAAGGATCTGGTATACAAAACTGAATTGCGTACCTATGAAGATAAAGTAATAATATCTTTAAGTTCAAAAGTAAATGTAAACCTTCGAGACCGTGACACGTTTTTTCTTGATACGCTTTCAACCATGGCAACGTACATACATATTTTCGTTTGAAACGGGATGGCGTGAGGCTGGAATATACTTATGATAGTCCCCTACTATGGATGAAAGAGGTTATACATATCTGTGGAAGAAGATAACCGCGTGACTTCGCCGGGAGTGAACAAAAAGATGAAGCAGATCGAGTATTGCATTATACATGTACCCCATCCGATATGCTCGCGAATCTCCAGGTATGGCTTAGTGAGATATACAAAATATTAATTGAATCATCAATATGTTAGGTTGAATACTAGAAGGTCCTGTTATTAAGAGCTAGGTAGGGTATTTTCCCAAAAGAGAGTAGAAGGTTATAACATTCCCTAATGTTCAATTTATCTACCGCTGAATAGATCAAATTTTGACTCTGTACGCGTGGCATATAAAGGATGTAGGAAGGAATCCCTTCCCGTTTACATACGGCGCATTGTTATGCAAAATTCATATTAAGAAAGAAAGCAGATGCAGGTAATGTACAGCATAATGGAATATTATAAAGGAGGTGTGAGTCAGATATATTTGTTCATTCGACTTAACATACTCTCACGCGAGTTGTAAAGATAGTATAAGAAAAACACTCCTGTAATAATGTGGACGAAGAAAGGGTATTCAGAGGATCAAAAATGCAGAGGGGTTATGGCCTGGGTGGATTTTTTGCCAAGCTATGGAGAAGTGCAAGGCAAGGCCTCTACTCAGGAAAGGCGGGGAATATATAGGTAAAAGAGCTATAAGAACAGGTTTGCATACTATTCAAGATATTGCTGCAGGAAATAATCCTCGTACAGCTTTAAAAAGACGTATAGCCGATGTTTCAGATGAGATGTTGGCATGATGTTAAGCGAAATAAGCGTAAAGTCAGGGACAAGGGTCGAGGGGATCAAAGGAAGATTGTCATTAAGAAAAAGACTAAGCGTAAAAAACCTCTAAAGAAAAATGTATAGTGATGTATTTGCTATTTAATTACTAACTGATAACTTTTTACACGATGTGTTATTAAGTAGGTTTTTCATGAAATGTTTCATATACGCCAGAGCTCGCACATATCCAAAGATGCATTGTCCTTCATCCTTCTAGTCACTTGATTGTTGTTAAGAGTGCAATTGGATCTCTTCTCCATAAACCCTACACAGAGATTAGCTTTAGCGAGTCCAACTTTATCAGTATTTTAATTCCCTCTGCATTCAATTTACCAATAGCAGATGTTCCCCTGAGTTCAATATTCAGGCACTTGCTGACAGCTACTTAGATCCCTCTAATGTGTTTTTATATGTGTAAAAAACGAAATTGACAAAACCTGATGGAACAGATCTTCCTTCGGGGTTATGACCATATAGTATATACAGAATCAAATTTTCCTGTATAATTTCACCCAGGTGAAGTCTATCTTAACGGGAACTTCAACTAGGTGCTATCGAGCGGCTACATTATCCTGATAGAGCTATATAGAACATTTTGTTAAATTATTCAGACGATTGCTATAACAATCTTATCTCAAATCATGTGGTTTTTACAGTTTCAAAAGATGAGAGCTGTCACATGATAGATTAAAGCCAAGCTAAAGTATAAATTAATACTTTCTCAATTTTTCTTCCAACATTAAGATGGCATATCTTCTCTTCAAGAAGACTCATTAAATCATTTGTATTTGCTTAGAATTCATTTATCACCGGTGCGAGATCCTAAATTTGCGTTCTTAAAATAAAAAGTAAGCCTACTGCTACAGCTGTATATCCAGAACCTGTTTTCAAACTGTTGGAGGCTTATCTCTATGTCAGAAAAGTGAAATTATCACCACAGCGTCATTTTGGAAATTGAAAATTCGCTTTTGAATACTACAGCAAAGTACCCTATTAAGAGAGTTGAAACCAAGAAATTTAATTTCACTCAAGGATTATCGAGTATCAATATCCCTAACATTGTGAAAGGAAATTTACCACAGAAAGTAATAATAGGCGGAATTGTGGAAACATGAAGGCCTTACTCCTGGAATTATAAAAGTCACCCTATAAATTCACACTTTTCGGACTTAGCGGACTTAGAGGGATCAGTTTACATGTGAATGGATGCCTCACGGACGTGATTATGAAATGTTTTACACAACGGTGACCTATCTCTCTGTACTCGACCTTTTACGACTTAATAGCAATACGGTTATCATGTTAATGAACTAGCGGGACAGGTTTTAAATCTTGAGAATTACGCAAAGAATAGTAATAGTATACGGCCTATGATCTTACTTGCCAGACTTTCAGCTTGTAACGCCTTATCTTTAAACATTTTGAGATAAGGGGCACCCCTAGGACTAAATCTTCTCTTTTGGATCGATTCTGCAATCACCCATCACTGTAGTGGTCTATCTTGAGCATCCTCAACTCATTGAAATTGACAGAGTACGCAAGGTACTTTTGAATTATTAAAGATGAATGAAGAGGAAATAAAATCGGTGTTTAAAAATGAACCCTCGCTTTTTAGGCGTGTTTGCTATTAACGAAATAAACTCTGTAAAGTTGAAGGAGGATACATGCTTCATATTCAATACATTGCCTCGTCACATCACCTCAACAGGGCATTGGATTTCCGTTTATAGATCTTAAAACACGATACCTGTTACATAATTGATCTTTGACAACTAAAATTTATCATTGAGATTAATGCTTGTAATTACCTTCCTTTTTTAAAATAATAATAATGTAAGCTGTTGTAAAAACTATGTGGACCTGTTCAACCCTTATATTCCAATATATGTGGAGTCTATTGTATTTATTTCGTATTATATGTTTTTTAAATATGTAGTGTTTTTAATATAACTTGTGAAATATATTTGTTGATTGGCTAAAAATTTGGTTTATGTCAATTGATTTGTATAGTTTCTGATTATGGTCAAATAAATAGCCTTTAAAATGATAAGAAAACGTGAAGCATTAACTTACACACTTTAAAAACTTCCTATATAAATAAAAAAATATTTTAATAAAATATAATAGTAGAATTTATATAAAAAATAAAAAATGTTTATTATACAGAAGTACTCTGTGCTGGTAATTATATTACTAACTTATTACAATTAAAATAAAAAAAGTATAAAACAAAAATAAAATAGAAATAAATAAATAAAAAGTAAATAAATATACAAAATAAAAATATAAAAGAAAACATAATGTTAATAATTATATGAGTTAAAAACAGTAAGGCAGAAAGTTAAAGCAGTAAAGCCGAACCGAAAGTTAAAGCAGTAAAGCAGAAAGTTAAAACAGTAAGCAAGAAAGTTTAAGCAGTAAAGCAGTAAACTTTAAAGCAGTAAAGCAGTAAAACAAAAGCATACTAATCCGTTAGGTAACACCTCTATTGTATTTACTTGCTTTACTGCTTTAAGGTATGTAATGTAAATAAATATATGAGCTTAAAGCAGTAAAAGTCATATGAGTTAAAGCAGTAAAAATGTGAGTTAAAGCAGTTAAAGCAGAAAGTTAAAGCAAGTAAAGCAGAAAGGTTAAAACAGTAGAAGCAGAAAGTTAAAAGTCAGTAAAGCAGAAGTTAAAGCAGTAAAGCAGTTAAAACAAAAGCATACTAATCCCCTAGGTGTTAGGTAAAACCTCTGTTTGATTTACTTGATTTACTGCTTTAGGTATGTAAAAGTACATTATGTTTTTAATAAATTTCGTACAATTGTAGGTAAAATTAATGAATTGACTCTGTATATTTTTGGAAAAAGAAATTCTTTGAATTAGTTTACGATTGATATCATATTTTCGTTGCGCGCCGGTAATATGGCGTCTGCGGACGACGGCTGCGGCGGAGTAGCGGGGATTATGTGGGCGCCTGCGCGGCGCAGCGCGGCGACGGTTTACGCGGAGAATAATATACGCCTGCGGAGGACACCAGCGTTGCGACAGGGCGAGGGGA
Organism: Trachelipus rathkii; assembly: GCA_015478945.1. NCBI lineage: Eukaryota > Metazoa > Arthropoda > Malacostraca > Isopoda > Trachelipodidae > Trachelipus > Trachelipus rathkii. The sequence continues at coordinate 8,068 of JABUQX010085229.1, forward strand.
ATAGTCCGCCGGCGGGCGCTAGATGCCACGGTGTCGCGGGGGCGCTGACCTGGCGGACGCGGACTCGGACTCAGAAACGGTTTGCGGGCCCTGTCCCAACTGTGTAGCTCTTTAGATATATATTCAGTCATGCTATAAGTGTTAGAAAAATACTAACTATAGTAGGAAGCATTTTAGCAGATTGTAATGTACACATTCGATTCCTCATAACCTTATTACCTGGGTAGACACCCATATTCAGGCTATTTCTAGGCTCAGGGGAGGCTTGAGAAAAGGCTTGAAAAAGTGGCACTCAGTTGGCACTATGGTAGGGATCACTTGGCACTAAATGTGTCACTCACTTTGGGCACTCATTGGGCACTCACTTGGCACTCAATTGGCCACTCATTGGCACTCACTTGGCACTAGGTGGACCGGGCACTCATCTAATACTCATAAAACACTAATAGAACATCACTAGATACTTCATACGACGGTGATTGGGAACCGTGTAAATGTAAAGTGTATAGTGTCTATGGGTTCACATGATCAAGCTAGGGTCATAGGAAAGCTCGTAATATTAGTAAGTGAAGGGGTGTGTGTGTGTGTGGTGTGTGTGTGTGTGGGGTGATGTCGTGTGTGTGTGTGTGTTGATGTGTGCGTCTGTGCGTGTGTGGCGTGCGCGGATGGAAATGTCAGGATAGATGCATGCGGGTCAGGTACTGGCACGCCGTCATGTTAGCATAGATACCTACCAAAGGCTAGGCAACAGTTACCTTGATGGATCAGGTGGTGGAGGCTAGGTGGCAGTGTGCAGGATAGTGTAACGCTTAGGTTGAAGGGCTGTGTGTAGGCTAGGTGCAGGTGTAGGCTAGATGAAGCCATGAGCACATTGGAGCCGAGTTAGGTGTCGCCGTAGGTGAAGGACTAGTGTGTAGGTAGGTGTAAGGTGTAGGCTAGGTGTAGGCTGGGTATAGGCGTATGTTATCTGCAAAGAGTCAAGACCGAAATATTTTATGCGTGCAAGTATCGTTAAAGATATCAAAAAAAGGGCTAAGCCGCTAAAGGAAGAACAAAAAATTACCGTGGGCAAAAAATGACCCATGGAAGACCAAAGGGTTGGTGGAAATATCATGGTCAAAACAAGGAGTAAAGACATTCAAAAAGGCTAAGCCCCTAAAGGGTGGCCAAAAATTACCGTGGGCCAAAAATGACCCATGGAAGACCAAGGGTTGGTCGAAAAATTAGGGGGGCGTAAAATAGGGGGGGCAATACGTACGATGGAGGCTTCGCCTCCATCTGGCGCAACCCTTCGAAGAAGGGTTGCTAAAAGTTAGGGGTGCCAAAAAATTAGGGGTGCCAGAAAAATTAGGGGTGCCAGAAAAATTAGGTTGCCAAAAAAGGTCAAGGTCAGTCAAGGTCAAGGCCTAAAAAGGTCAAGGGCAGGTAAAATCACCCTCAGGAAACAACCTGGCGGTCAGAAAAGGTCAAGGGCAGGTAAAAAGGTCGGGTAAATTTGAGACCATTCTCGTGCTGCAATATACACCCCCTACTACTATCCTAAATACTTGTATATTAAAATATAAAAGTTATGTAAATTGTTATGAAAGTATAATTGGAATAAAAAAAATAACTATAAATAATTTTTTACCTTTCGGACAGTTCCCGTCACTCCCATCGTAGCCTTTTTTTACATTTAGTAAAAAAAATGACGATCTGCGAAGAGATTTCCAGCCTTATAAAACAGACTTTTTTTGCAGTTACAATTTAAGCCACTGGATTTGGAAAGGCTAAATTCATTTCCTTTTACCTGAAAGATTAAGAGACGGAGGTCGTTTGACCTCTTTCTGCTCACTTAACTCGCTCGATTCGGATTTTCACGCTCAACGTGCAAAAAATCAGCCAAAAATTAGGGGAAATATATTTGCTCTTGTCGCAAGAGGGATCACAGAAA
>JABUQX010085230.1:0-25000 GCA_015478945.1 Trachelipus rathkii
GTATTTATAATAAATATATAATACATTGTTTATTTATTATATTAAAATAAAAAACACTAAGATAAATAATAATTAAAAAACAATTTAGATTTTCCTGCCTCATGTTTATTTATTTATATATATATATATTATGCTTTTTTTATTTATATGTATTTAAATTAATTATAATCTTATTTCTTGATTCTTAATTTAATGTTCTTATTTATTTATACTTTTGTATAATTTAATCTTAAGATTTTAATAACATAGATATCTTTTGTATGTGAATCTTTCGAGAATGAGAAGAATTTGCCATTTTTATACTTACAATTAAACCGACAGTTTTGCATCTATTTTTTCAAAAAGTTATTATTAAAATAAAAACATTGCTTTTGTTATGGAGTGTTGGCCACAGCATCAACCAAGTAGAAGGCAATGACTGTGTGAACTCATAAGTGATGAGTTTATATTAAAATGGTGAGCAATTATGAATAATTTAGGAAAGATACTAGAACATCTGTAATAACCACATACTCAGAAAGCGATAAGATTATATAGCAAAAGTTAAAAAGAAGGAATCATCAGGACACAGTAAACCAGAAAGACTAATTATTGTGCACATATGCCATACAATTTGTTAACTTCCTCACATTAGCAATATATCAGACCAAACGCTCACTATTACAATTCCAGAGGCATGATAGTTCTCTCTAACAAGCAGTGGATTTTTATGGAAAAGTACATAAATTAAGAGCCAAATATCATCTCTTGATATTAGTGAAAGATAACTCGTTACATTTTGAATGATTCTCTTTTGTCAAAGCAGTGACTCCTTCATCTTGGTAGAGATCTCTCAAAGAAAAATTATATGAGAGGGTCATATATAAAATAAAATTAAAGTCATGATATTATGTAATCAATCTGTCACAATATAGACTGCTAATGTCTCTGAATAAGGGTAATTGATTCTCAATACTTTATGGACTTGTGCCAGCAACATTAGAAATAGGTTGGGAACAGGTAAAACAGGGAAATTAGTAGTTTTTATCTTATCGAGATATAAAATAAAATTCTTAATGAATGAAAATATTATTCAAGTTTACATAATTTTTAAAAGTGATATACTCTCTCTCTCTCATTCTCAGTTTCAGTCTTCAATCCTCTATATATATAGTATATGTATATTTAAAGTATACTGCCTATAATCATAATATCCACATAATAAATTATACTATTAAAAATAATAATTTAATATCTACTAAAGAAACTCATATAATAAGGTCAAGCCTCAAATTCAAATATATTTATATAAAATTAAAATTTCACTGTTAATATCTAATAATACTATTATAGCTCATTATTCCTAGTAATTTCTGCACAATTATCCTAAGAGAAAAGATATAATACTGCAAGTTCCATTATGTACTATCTTAATTGTGGTCCTAATTTGCAAATAAAACTAATTTTATTTTTTCCGTTCTTCTTTTTTTTATTTCTTTTTTGTGTTATTTTATATGTGAAAATATTAACTCTCATAACGTATATCACTCCCTATTTTTCAAGTCAGTATAAAGTTTTTTATTTAGTTGTAATGAGGAAGACAAATGACCCACGAGGAGATCCCTCGCTTAATTTTTTTACTTTTATGAGTTTATATGTAAACATCTCCACAAAGTCTATGGAATCAGAAAGGTGTACATTTTTATTCAGTCGTGTGAATACTTAGTATGGATATATGTATAATTTCGAAACTTTTAAAGGAATCTCAAAGAAAATGTTAAGTTTAAGAATTCTAAAACTGTTGTTAGCACATGTGTATAACCAGTTTCCCAGTAGTGATTGTTGCTTTAAAACTCTAATTAAAGAAAATAACTCGAGGGCCCTTAAAAGCCATGAAAATAGCATAAACCGCCAATAAACCAAATAGAACTCCATTGATTGAACTTTGGTTTCTAGTTGCTAAAGAATAACCGTCGTTAGTGTTTTTGGTTGTTTTTCTTTAAAATAAGAGTCTTCTCGAGTTTCCATTTTCGCCTACCTGATATATTAAACCGGTAATAATAAATCTGTTTTATATAATTACATATTTTTTTTTGTTTAACATTCATTATACACATTTTTAGTATTAAAAAGTTTTATGTAATGTAGTAGCCTGGATGTACCGGAACCAGAATATTTGGTTCCAGTCGGAACTGAAACTTTCCGGAACCTTTGAAAAGTTCCCATTGGAACCGGAACTGAACTTTTTCGACCTTCAGCTTACACCTTACATAAGATGCGTTTCCAGAAGCCCGACTGCAGCGCGGGCGGGCACACAGGCGCACACATGCATCGTATCCAGAGCCCGTTTGCGCACTTCTATGTCAGCGTAAACGTCACAGTCAGGCGCCCGTTTGCGCAAAGCCTCGATTTCGAGAATTAATAAACGGGCGGGCTTTGCGCAGAGAATACTTTGTTCTTACAAACAATCTTTTTAAGCAACACTTGTGTCGGTAAATGGCTCTTGGCCAAAATTTTTTTAATACTTTTAAGTTTAACTTTTTATATTAAGGATACTAATAAGTTTGTTTTCAATTTCATAAAATAGGAATACATATAGTATAAGAGTAAATTGCTTACATATGCCAGGATGATCCGTAGGGCGCGCTCGGCCCATTTATCACAAGGTTTTTTTAAAATTTACTGTTCATCTTAATTGATTGGTTTAACATTGCAATTTTTGTTTTACAAATATCGGATAGAGATCTCCAGAGTCGATTTGGCACAGGCATTAGGGCTCACTCGCTATGCTGTCTTGAAAGTGAGCACTTTGTTCTATACTAATAACTTGTGTTCTATGATTTAATCGATAAGTGGTAGATACTATTTAGTAAGTATCTGTCATACTTGAGTCATTTATCATATCTTATTGGGCATATAATAGTTTTATGTGTCAAGTTCTGGATGCAAATACTATTGGTATTAGGGAGCGGTTCAGATACACATTTTGTATTAAGTATACACTAATAGGATTATACTATTTATGCTTCGTTTTCCTCTAGGATAGACTAGTGAGCTCACTTCGTGTGGCTGACAAAATCGATAGCTCAGGGAAGAAACTGCTTCTATCTCAGAATCTCGAAAAAATAATTACAGCATTAGACATATAGAACGAACGGAAAATTGTGGAGATACCTGGAACGGCCGAAGCTCCGTAGACCAGATGATACAGTAGAGTCCAATCGGTGTAACAATACTGAGGCTTATCATTGGTGCTGTTATCGGAGAGAGGAGTCAATCGGGGCCACATCGTTGTTCTCCTACCATTAAAATCATTGGCTGAAATAAATACACACATGTAACCTTAATTAGCCTCTTTGTTCGCGCAACCCAGATGAACGTTTTTAAAGGTTTTTTTGTAGTGGGCAAAAAGATGAAACATTAATGATACATCTTGATGACGATAGAAATAATGTGAAGTTAAGTAAAGTCCTATTAATACAACGTATTAATATAAGTATAATATATTTATAGTACTACATATACTTATATAGAAGATAGTCTACCCCATTGACTTAGGAAATAATAGATTTATACTATATAATAATATTATATATATAATATATATTATATATTATATATAATCAAATAAAATACATATCTATTTCATACTATATCGACCTCAAACCCTTTTTGACTCCACCCCTAAAATGAAAAATCTTTGCCTACACCCATGACTCTTATACTTATATATTCTATTTTATGAAATGAATACGATATAGTTACGTATCTTTAATATAAAAGTTAACCTGAATATTAAAAAATTTTTGGCAAACTATAATTTTTGTTACACACTGATCTTTTTATGGCTAAAAAGATTTTGTTGATGGCATTCATCCATATGGCTTTATTCTTCCGCGCAGCCAGCACGTCGTGTTATATGTGAATTCCCCCATTCTGGAAAAGGAAACTCGGTTATAAACACACCTGGGGTGCCTGAGACGTGATAAAAACGTTTACTTATGAATATGGTTGATACGTTAGAACCAGATGCGCATATTGTGGGCTCTGCTTGGATAATCGATGTCATGTGCGCCTGTGTGCACGCTCAGTGGCGTGCAGTCGGTCTTCTGGTAGATAATGCGAATACTACTTATTTAGAAATGTTTTTTATCTTACGGATAAGTTTCACACAAAAGATGATATTAATAAAATACTTTTTATTCAAGAAAGCAGGGTAAACGTGTTTGAGGATAGAGATGACTTTTAACCTCCACAAACATGTGAGTAGCACATTATTTTTGTGTGATTAATAAATTCTTGCGAATTTGCTTTTAATTTACATTTTTTAATATATAAAATTAGTCCATCTTCCTTAAAAAAAAATGTTAAAAAATCATTATTTGGTCATCAACAGTTTAGTTTAATATTTTGTTTTGTATAGTTTCTACTTTAAAATAATTTTTCTTCTCCGACTTAATATCAATAAAAAATTTCTCCTTCAGCTTCTACTCGCAGCCCTCTTTAATTATATAATTAATAATAAATAATATAATTAATAATAATATACTATAACACCCTGATATAAAATATTTTATTTATCACCAGGTTTTGAATTATCTAAAGCCATGGATTGGCACAAATATAAAGATTTACATAATTTTAAATCAATATAATGATTTTATTTTACGTATTTTTTTTTAATGATGTTTAATAAACCATCATATATTTTCTTTTCAATTTTCTTTAGATTCTAATTTTTTTTCTAAAATTAAATATTAATATATAATTATTACATAATTAATGATAAATATATATCATTTATTTTACATTGATTTAAGACAGCTTTTGTCTCTAAATATGATTTGTATTCAGTCATTATTTTAATAAAGAAATATAATAATTAGAAGTATAAAAAAATATTTATACAGTATATATATTAATATATTATAGTATATTCATTGATTATAATTCTAATAAATATTATATATAAACTTATAAGTTCACAGTCCACTTAAAACAAAATATATATATTACCAAACTTTATTTAATTTCCAAAATAGTTGTAGACTATAAGGATTAACTAACTGCATTATTATAACATACTAATTTAAAAGGCATTTTATTTTCCATATTAAATATAAAAAATTTTTACGAATCATCTATAAAAGATAATCAAAAATATTCACTCCATCCCATCGTTCTAAGAGTATTAAAAGCTACCGTTTTCGCATATTATACGGTATATAATAATAGTGTGACAAATTTTGTTTTTCATATTTAAAGTTTTCGAAAGAGTAAGTTAAAAATCAAAACGAACCTCATCTATATTATTATTTCATATATAGATATTTGTTCACATACAGTCGTTCCACCTTCACGTTAGAATACGCGGCTTATAGAATCGTGATCTTGACTATGTACTAATTATATAGTCGGTATGATATTAAAAAAGGTAATAAATGCAGATTTAAATTTAGAAAATTCAAAATAAATATTAATATTCTTGAATTACTAAATTAAATGATAAAATATTAAATATGATTATAAGAATTTAAAAATTAAAGTAAAATTGAATTTATCAACGCAAAGATTAATAAAATGAAAAAAAAAGAGATATTTTTGGGTGAGCTAAAAGGCCAAATAAGGTCAAATTATCCAGATAAACTGATGTATTTCTCTAAAAAAAGCAGCATATCACCTACAGATTCTGGACTGCCTTCATATCTTACACCTCCAACTTCATTTTACAATTTGGAAGAACTCTAATTATTTTGTGATTTCAAATTGTTGCTTTAAAATCTTTTACAATACAGACCTCAGGCTACTCCCTTAAAATATTAATAAAACAATTTTTTCTTATTATCTTCAAATGTATATTTTTAGAAGGTTTTGTGTACTGTGATAATATTTATTTTTCATTTATAAAAATAATCTAATAAGTTTTTTATGTTCATTTTAAGATATGTTAGAGTACTGTACCTTGTATATGTAATATAATCATCACTGACTAATTATTAATCTATGTCAATTAAACATAGTGTTTATATATCTAGTTCTGTAATAATATATGTATCTGCAAATTTATTCTAGATTATTATTAAGGCTAATATTAATTACTAGCTTGTCTATTTTTATTCAACCTTAATATATACTAAAGGTAAAAATTTTTAAATTAATGAGATTTTTCAGGGGGTTTTAAAGTTATAACCGCTAGATGAATGCTATAACATAGGGTGGGGCAGGACCTACCCGCGTTCTACGAGGTAGACTGTAAATATCAATTTTCATTATATTTTTATGCAATAATCCATAACTGGGTAATATGACAAATCAATTCTGAATAGTTTAATTAAGAAAGACATTTGAAAAAGTAAAAATTCCGGTTAGTTCCGGCCGGAACCAAGCTAGTTCCGGTCCGGAAACCGGAACTTCAAAAAAAATCGTAAGTTATACCGGTCCAGGATAACCTGGTTCGGTACAATCCTAAATTATATATATAATTTAATATATATCTTAATATATATAATATATATATATATATATTTATTATTAATATAATATATAATATATATTATTATATTAATATTAATTAATTATATATATATTATATATATAATAATATATTTAATTAATATTAATATATTAATTATAGTATATTACTATATATATATATTAATATTATATATTAATATAATATATAAATAGCCTAATATAATATTATGTATGAGATTGTTGCCTAGAAACTGAAATCGTTGGCCAATACCATACTCTTATTGATGCTTACTACCAAATACCAATACTTATTGTTATTATGGAAATTTATCATAAGCAAATACCAATATATTCCAAAATTACTTCCTATTGACTTGTTTATAATTTGGTAAAATTTTTTATGTTAATATTATTCTATTTTTATATAAACTTCGGACGAAGTTTCAAGTGAGCTTTAGGCAAATCCTTTACATTTACACCATATGTTATTTTGTCAAAGTACAATATAATTTTTAATTTAACAATTACCAATACCAATACATTGATGGCTAAAATGGCAAATAAAATACCTTTTAGGAAGCCAATTACACAATACCTACGGAAAAACGGCCTAAATACTTATTGGCAGCAATCCCTAATTATATATATATTTAAATATTATATATATATATTTATATATATATATATATATTATTATTATATGTAACACTTTTATATATTATTTTATATATATTATATACTTATATTCACATATATTATATATATATATATTATATATGAGTATATATATATTTATATAGGTATATAGAGATTCATATTGCGTATTGGTATTGGCAGTATTGGCCATTTTTCTGAGTATTGGTATTGGCTCAAAAGGTATTGGCATTTAGCACAGGTTATTGGTATTGGTATTGGTCAATGGTGTCAATACTGTTGCAATCTTTGTAAGTGTGTAAAAAAAAAGGGCAAAATAAAAATATGCTAATACTCTTGAAACTTCCGTTCGAGAAGTTTATAATAATATAATAATCAATATAGCTACATAAAAAATTTACATAATATAAACATTTTATTTAATTGGTATTGGTATTTGTATTGGTATTTGCTGAAATTCCAGTCATTTGAGGTATTAGGCAGTGAGCAAACAAATAAGATAACTTAGGTTTGGGTATTGGCTAAGATTCAGTTCTGGCACATCAACTAATTATATATATATATAATATATATATTATATTATATATATATATATTAAAAAAAATATAAATTATTTTAATTTTTATTTTAAATAAATATATGTTAATACTATGAGTTTTCTATAATTTTCTGAACATACATTAAAATTTAGAAGCAAATTCCAAAAATAAAGAAAACTAAGAAGCAATAAAATGTGAGCAAGAGTGTGTAGTGTTGGTGTTTTTTATGTAATAAGTTTTAATTTTGATATAGGAAAATGTAAAGTGATTTATCTACTGTTGGTTTGTAGATAATTATTACTGGCGGTGCACATACATGCAAAATATATATGAACATTTGGCATATGAGTTTATCAATATTTAATATGATGTAGGTATGTTCCTAACCAAATGAGAAACTAACTACCCACACTTTAGCTACGAATACCTTTACCTAACCTGTAAAGTTATCCAAACAAAGATGACTGTTATGAAAGCGTTGTTAATCTAACTTATTTGTAAAAATCACATGATTTGTTTAACTCTAATTATTTATATTCTCACTGGAAACTAATATCGTCTATGAGTAACAAAAGATAATTTCATAACCTTTAAATTGATCAAAATGGTTTCATCTTTTACTTCTCCTCTACTTTTCCTTGTATATTGTCCCATTTTGAAATGATTTTTCAACAGTATCTTTTTTAAACTTGAGGAAATACTAAAAAAGAAAATTAATTTTTGTATCGTACGTATTTTTTTTTTTTTTTAGGGAATTAGATTTTTTTTTTTCGTTTTTTACGTGAGTTTTCGAGAAATTTTTTGTTTTTTGTTACTATTTACTGTATTGGATTTTACATTAATTGGTATGCTTTTTTTTTTTTTTTATATATATATATATTATACTGGTACCCCATTTCCCCCCCCTTGATTGTACTTTAATATAGTGTTCTCACAAATAGTTTTAATTTTATCTGATATTATTATTATTATTATTTTATTATTTTATTAGTTATTTATTATATTATATTTTTATTATTATGATTAGTAGTAGTAGTAAGTGTAGTAGATAGTAGTAGTACGCTTAGGTAGTTAGTTGTTTAGGGCTAGCTTACTCTGGTTTCCATATTTATCTTTATTTAATTTTTATTTTGGTATACTCTGAATTTTTCTTATCAAAAGCGGTTTGCTATAGTTTTATATATATATATAATTTATATATATATCATTTTTATGTCATCACTGCATATTTTTTTTGCTCATAATTATATTATCTCGGGTTATTATAAGTATTATATTACTAGCTCATTATATATATATAATATATTATATTAGTATATATTATATATATTAATATATATATTTCCTTTCCCTCCACCCCTGACCACCCCATCATGGGGGAGGCCACACCTCCGTTTCAGGTACCCCTCCGACAACGCGGTTTCTCCTCAGAGATACCTCTCAGGGATGTTATGTTCCTATGTGTTCCTTGTTGTTTGAGCGTCCTATTTTTGAAACAGAAAGAGAAAGAAGTGGGATGTGTCTTCCGGACACTCTGATATTTATGTTTTTGACTGATATTTGGGTGGTTCGGTTTAAGGTTGAATCTGTGTTTTGTAATATTGTAAGTTAAGGGTGGTGGCCGCATCTTAATTTGCCAAAGGATGACTGACTGATTCTTGGTAGTCGCGAGCTCTGAATATATCTGGCCTGCTTTTTATGGTGTGTGTTTGTTTAAAAATGTTGTTTGGTGTATCGTCGATGTCTTAATCATTAGCTAGGTTTTTCACATTGTTAGTGACGTGAGAATTGTTTGGTGAGGGCTGGAATGTTGTTTCAAGAAATTTGCTTTTGTAATTTAATAGTAGTCTTAGGTCGAAGCATGAAGTTTTTGTGAGTTTAGGTGTTTAGTGTGGGTTGGGTTTTAGAAAGTGTGCAATGTTGGCATGGGTGTTGGTGCGCTGTTCGGTCGTTCTGATCGCGCCGCGATTGGCCCTGTCGCACTGAACCGCCGTTGCATGTTCTAATGGGTAGAATTGTTGTTTTTTTTCGCATGATAGATTGTTTGTGGTTGTTGATGTGCATCCTTTTATGATTGTTAGAGATTTGTTTTTGTTTTCGTATTGGAGTTTTTTTTGTTATTTTAGTCAATAGTTTGGAGAGAAGTTGGAGAGAAGAAGTAAGTTTAGAGTCAGCTGATTGTTTATTGTTTGTATATGGTGGTGAATGTTGGTTTATTGTTTGTTAAGTCTGTATGCCAGCGGGGGTTCTAAATATGTTCTGTTTCTTGTTTGCAGATGAATTATGTTGTCTGGTTTGTTTTGTGAAGGTGATGGGATATCGTGTCAAGTGTTCTGTTTCTTCAATATGGATTTTGGGAGTTTTTTGGTTAAGCGGCTCATAGCAATGTTTAGGTAGATTTGGGCGAAGAAGCGGCACCAATTGGCAGGTCGTGGTGAATTAACTAGTGATGAAGATCTTGTTTGGTGAGGCCGACATTGTTTTCTGTTAAGCCATAATTTATAGTCGGTTGAATGTATTGTTTGTGTTCCAAGTTTGTGGCTTGGTTCGGTTCCTGAGATGTGTAGTGGCTTTGGTGGGTGTCTATCCTAATCTGTAGGCTATGATTGTTTTTGAGAGAGAGAGAGAGAGAAGAGAAGAGTAGAGTAGATGAGAGAGTAGAGAGAGAGAGAGAGAGAGCGTAGGAGAGAGAGTGTAGTGAGGTGAGTGAGTGTAGTGAGTGAGTGATGTGGGAGATGAGTGTGATTGAGTGAGTGAGTATAGTGAGTGAGTTGCAGTGAGTGAGATGATTATAAGAAGTGTATGTGAAGAGAAATCATTTGACTCCGTATGTCACATCTAGATTGGTGCAGGTGGTGACGCTTGGGGGATTCCGGGAGCTTTGATCCTCAAACCCTTATATAATTTTATATATATATATATATATTAAATATATAATATATATATATTATATATATATATATTATATATATATTAATATAAATACTATATATTATATTATTAATTCATATTAATTCTCACTATATATATAATATATATATATATATATATATATATTAGCACAATCATCGAAAATTTAATGAAGAATATTCCTGTTTCTACCATTGTTCTATCTCATTTCGTTCGGATTCTAATCCGGATTCGGAATCGAGTGAAACTTTCCTGCAGAAAATGATGGCACCCAATAACTCTTCCAAAACATCCACACGTTTATGAAGACACGATGAATATAGGTTCACTAGGTGGCATGTTTGACTTTAGGATGTTTAGCGTGTTTCCAGAGTTGACTTTAATTAAATTTATTACTTTTTTAATATCTTTCAATTTTAAATGTTCACCAGTTTAAAACCAATTATTTTTGATGTTTCCTCCATACATATAATTATATGAATTAGATGTTTGAAAATGTTCGCGTACGCAGTTGATTAGCTTTACTTCCATCGTAATCAAAAGTTCTCTTAAGGAACCTCCAATTGAACAGGTTTTCTGCTGTCGCCAGTTTATCCAAAGTTCTCCTTATGCTTTACGTTCTTTAAACCATGCTGACATCTATTGGGTTTTGGTGGCCTCCAAAAATTGTTTAATAAACTTGTTCTTCCTCATTAGGATCAAATCTGGCAACCCATAAAATCAAGGCTGGAAATCCAAACAAAATCTAATTACTTTGCAGCTTTGTATCAAGAGGGGGAGTTCGGAGCAATTAAGGACCCCCAAAGGAAGAGTCTGGAACAAAGAATCAAAGTTAAGAGTTCTCTGGTTTGACAAATTGGCCGCAAAAGATAATTTTTTTGTATGATGATCTCAGTCACTTATTTAAAACTTTAATGAAATTAAGCTGAAAAGAATTTTGGTATTGAGTTAGAAACATTAAAGAATAGGCACTGTTCTTTACATGTGCAAGGCCACAAAGGATTACGATGTTGAATACCATCCCGAATTGTGTTGTGGTTGGAGTATTGCATAAAAGCCATGCTTAGATGAAAGATTTCGAAGGAAAGGTGTAGAAAATAGTATTATAGAAGGAGATTGTAAAGAAGGAAAACATAAGTTAAATTAATGTATGAGAAAAAAAAGGTGAGTGAAACAGTTATGGAAGGAGAATAATAAATGAAACATGCAAGGGGATAAGAAGGAATTCTTCAAAAAAAGAAAAGACCGAAAAGAAATATTAAGAAAAGGATTAGGGGAATCTTCATAAAATAATGAAAGGGATGGTATAAATAAAAATTATATGCAAATGTATGCACAATGGATGTTAGGAAGAGTTGGGAAGGGAACAAAAATCAAAATCTGCATAAACATGGAAAGATGATAAGAAAGAAGCAAGAATAGTGAGATTGTGGATGATGAGTTTGATTGGTTAACAAGAAGAAAAACATATATTTATAGGAAGGAAAGGACAAATTTTTAGAGATATGAAGGCAGAAAAGCTACGGAGTAAAGAAAAGAGATATAAGATGGAATCGAGGTGAAAAAAATTCTGACAAAGAATGGAGGCGAGATTGTGATATAGAGAATGGATATAGAAGTTGTGATAAAAAAACAGACGTTTATGAATGGATATAAGTGTGCGAACGATTAGAGAGGAGAGCAGTAAATACGAAACAATTATATAAGTCGGTAAAGGAGCATAGAAATTCAGAAATTAGTATTGAGATGTTATAATGGAGAGATGAGTATGCTGGTAAATATTGGTTGAAGGGTGGTCGAGGGACTAGATGGATGACGAACAAAAGTGATTTAGGAATGGTAGAAAGATCGCAGAATAATGTTTCCACATTGAAACAGAATATGCGAAAAAAGAAGAAAAAATTAAATTCAGCTTAGGTTTTATGGACTGGCAACAACGCAGTAATAGGCGAAAGAAGAAAATAAATTGATCATTAAAGGTATTATGAAAAATTTGCAGAAGGCGTATATAGAAAGGAATTAATAGGAAAGAAGATTTGTGGCGAAAGTGATATGGTAGATATAAATGGTGGTTGGAGGTTGGCTTCTGAAAAGTTGGAAATCGAAAGTATAATATGTAATAAAGTAGAGATAGTATAACGAAATAATAGAAGTGGAAATAGCAAAAAAAGGTTTATCATATTAACATATGTAGGAGAGAGGCAGGAGATCTGTTAAGTCCAATTAATGGCTAATTTAATTTGTGATATGGAATGGAGTTGGGATTGAAAGAATCCAACGTGTATAAGACTGAATGGAGAAATAAGATCGAAATGGAAGGGTTATATATTAGGTTTTTGATGATCGCGAATCTGAAAGAAAGTTAAAAAGAGATTAGGTAAGAAAAAGAAAAGGGTTTGCATAGTTATTGTATAAAAGGAAGGATTTAATTAAGTAAAGTGTGAGAATACGAGTAAGGAGTTAAACGGCAAGTGGGGTGAGGAGAGGTCCCACGTTCGTGAAATCATAGATTGGATGTGTGAAGCGATTGAGATCAGTATAAAAAATAGTACCGAGTATTTAAATATTTACGAGTTATAATAAGCTTCGGGTGATGTAGTAAGGATAAAGTAGTATAGATGAATTAGATGTAAAAGGCAATTAGTATAGTAAACGCCACACACGACCACCTAAAGGAGTTCTTAAACAACCTTTTTTATTTTTTTATTAAAAAATTATATATTTTATTTTTATTTTTTTCTGATAAAATAACCAGCAACAAAGGCTTACGTCAAGACATATTCTATGCTAATAAAAAAAAAACACCCGCAAAACATCCAATTACCTATCTAAACCCTTTCTTAAATGCTGCTATAATGAGTTGCCACTTCAACAACCTGCTGTGGCAATCAATCATTCGCAAAAATTACAAGCTGTATTATTGCTGAAAGAATGCTTTCGTATGTCAAGATGCGCTAGCTTTCTTCTTAATTTTCTTATTGTGTCCCCTGGTTTTCCCTCCATGGTCTACAATGAAGAATTATTGGCCTCTGTGTTGTCAATAGATGTAAATATTTTGAGACTTCTATCATGTCCCCTCTGAGAAATCGTCTTTCTTCGGAAAACATTCTAATACCTATACTTTTATATAATATAATATATATTATTATATATATATATATATATATATATATATATATATATTATATATATAATTATATATATATATTATATTATATATATATTCAGTCTAGGCTCATGGTAGAGCACGGCTCCGCTTGGCTAGCGAGAGGCCGGGTTTCAGGCTGGTAAAGCGAGAGAACGTGAGCTATTCTCTAATAAACTCTAGCTTTGTCTCACTCAGACGTTAATGAGTCATTGGTAGTGTGCCTTGCTATTAATGGGAAAGCTTTTCCGGCTCCCGCGATAGGCCTGCCAGCCAGCGGAATAGTCGTTAGGTGGTATGTTCTCCCGTGGACAACCAGGATGCTTTTCTCGATGGGTCCACTTACAGGTCGTATGACTCTTCCTGGGGGAGGACGTTTATATATTTATATATATTATATATATTTATATATATATATATATATATGATATCTATCTTAATATATATATATTATATATTAATATATATAATATATTTCGTCTCTCTTTTTTCATCTAATTCTAACCCTGGACGATTCTGGCATCCTCTTCCTACATCTCCTCTCGGGTTTCCATGTCTTTACCTGTGATTACACACCTTGATCGTGTGCATGGGATCTGAGATCTATGAACGCCAGGAAGGCTAGTAGCCCGGATGGCATTCCTTTCCAGGTTAAGAGGGAGTGTGTGCTTCTGAGCTGCCGCCTGTCCTCGTTCAACTCTACTTCTTCTGTCTAATACTATACTTTTTCCTCAAGTTGCTGGAAGCGCGCACAATGTCCAACCGATCCGAAAAAAGGTAGCCGCTCTCTGATCCTTCCTAACTATCGCCCTATAGCTTCTCACTTGTATTCTCTCGTTAAAATCTTTGTAAACTCTTCTTACTCTCATCTTCCTGGATGTCATCTGGAGTCTCATCCCTTCTTTCAGATCATCAGTTAATAACTTTCGTCGCTCGAGGTTAAACTGGTGACATATACTTTCGCTAATTAACTGATTTAATGGTAATTCTGCCCTTAGGGACCTATGGGGAGTCTTAGCGTGGTGGCGCTTGAACATATCCCAAGCTTTTGACGGGTATCACATGCATCCACTACTCTCTAAGCTCCTTCCCTTTGGTTTTCCTCTTCTCTTTGCTTACTCTTGTCTAGTTTTCTCTCCTATCGTCTAATAATCAGCAATTCGTTGATGGATGCGACCTCTTCTCCTTTCCTATTAATTGTGGTGTCCCTCAAGTTCAGGGTTCTATCTTATCTCCAACTTTATTCTACTTTTCAATCAACGATCTCCTCAGCCTGTAACTTCAAATCTGTTCACGTCTTATGCCGATGATCAACCCTCCACTGTTTCTACTCCATCTGGCTCCCTCTTTTGCTTCTAGAGGTTTGCCTCTCGTCTTTCAGCGTTCGATTTCTTCCTTGTCGAATCTGGTGGGATTTCCCGGTGGGGTCACCGCAACCTTGTAAAGATTCAACTCTTTAAAAATTCAACTTCTCTACATCTCCCTCTCAAAACACCCCCACTTTCCCTATTTCCCCTTTCGACGGCTCCTACCATCTCTCCTGTGAATAACCATAAACATTCTCGGTCTTAACTATAAACATTAATTGTCTTGGAAACCATCATAACTTACAATGGTTTGCTAAGGTGGCCTCAAAAGAACGGGAGTTCTGTTTCAGATGCGGGAATCTGTTTTGCCCTCGCACAGCTGCTCCCGTTATACTAGGGTGCTTATTCCCCTTGTATGGAGTACTGTTTCTACATTTTGGGGGGCTCCAGCTCCCCCTTCTGTTGGATAGGGTTGAGTCTAAGCCTAAGAAACTAGTAACTGTCCCTCTTTCAAAACTCTGGCGACGTGAAACGTTTGGCGCACTTCTCTTTTCTTAGGACTACAGGTAGATGGCTCAAGGGGAGTTGGCCGTCGCATTTGACCTCCATTGCGTCGCCCACGCAATACCAGGGGTGCCATGCTCTCGCATGATTTTGCGTGAGTATTTGCAGACTAACTTTGTTCGTTGTGGTGCCTCTTTTTTTTTTTTCCCCCCCCCCAGCACCTCTATTCTGTGGACCTCCTTGCTCTACTCTATTCCAAACTCTTTTTCAACTGTTGTTTAAGTACCAACCCGTTGCGGTTCCGTCTAGCGCTCACGGCTGCAGATTTTGGCCTTAGGCTGGGGATTTTGGGTGGGGTTTTTCATGTTTTATTTTTTCCACCCCTCCTTGAAAAGGAGTGATGGTTAACTTTAATATTTATATATATATAATATATATATATTATATATATATATATATTATATATAATATTATATTATAATAATATATATAATAATATATATATATATATTATATATATTATATTATATATATTATATATATATTATACTATACTTACAGTTTACCACCATTTCATAATGTTTGCCCCCTCCCCTCGTAGCCACGACCGTGAGTGTATTGAAAAAAAATTTATTTACAATTTAAATTGCTACAATATTGGCAATATGTTTTGTAATGTAGAATTAATATTTTTTTTATGTTACGCCTTCCATTCTGATTATATAATATATATATTATATATATAATTATATATTATAATATATATATATATATTATATATATATATATAATAAAGGGTAAAAATCTATCAAAATTGTCCGTATTTTACATCTAAGTTCGGATATTATTGTGTGAAGCTTCGATAACAATTTCTTTGTCCGATATTTTACTCTCAAAGTACTCATGATATATTGTGTGAACTCGATTAACAATTTGTCCTGATAAAGTGATATCTGTCCTGATAATTTATGAAAATGCGTTTCTGTCCCGATGAGTGGGGTGGAAAAGACATGTCCTAATAACGTAAGCAAGCCGTGTGTGTGTCGTGTGTGGTGTGTGTGTGCTGTGTGTTGGGTGAGTGTGTGGTTGTGTGTGTGTGTGTGTGTTGTGTGTGTGTGTGTGTGTATGTAGTGTGGGTGTGTGTGTGTGGTATGTGTGAGGGGTGTGTGGAGTGTGTAGTGTGTGTGTGTGTGTGTGTGTGGTGTGTGTGGTGTGTGTGTGTGTGTGTGTGTGTGTGTGTTGTGTGTGTGTGTGTGTGGCTCGAAACTAAGGAGAATTGCATTCGAGTGATGCAATCTTTCTTATATTTAGCCTTATTTGTGGTGTTGTGATGTGTGGTGTAATGTGGTTGGTGTGTGTGGTGTGTGTGAGCATTAAGATAGTATGTGTGTGGTGTGTGAAACAAAGTAGTGATTGTAGGTCGTGTGATGTGTAGAGAGTAGTGGGTGAGGTTGTAGATGGATGTGTGTGTGTGTGCGATGGGGTGCTGTAATAATCGATGATGGGTAGAAAGTGTGTGGGGTTAAATGGTTGCTCGTGTGGTGCTGTACGCGCACTGTCGTAGTGTGTGATGTTGTGTGGTGTGTCGAGTGATGATGAGTATGAAGTGATGAGAATACTGTGGTGTAGATGATGTAGTGTGCTCTTGACTGATGATGTAAGTACAGGCTGAAGAAAAAGAATGGTGCTGTTTGTCGCTAAGTTAGTTGTAATGTAGTGTTGAAGTGTGCTCGTGGTCTAGTATGATGTCGTGTACGTTTGTTGTGTTTCGTTGTGTGTGTATTCGATGTGTGTGATAAGTGTTGTGTGGTGTCTTGTGATAGGTGTGTATTGTTTGTTAAGTGTAGTTTGTGTCTCATGATGTGTGTGATTATGTGTGACTGGAGATTGATGATGTAGGGGTGTTGTTCAGTGATTATGTATAGTGTTGATTAGTGTTGTAGGGTTGTGATGTGTGTGTCAAGTGTTACTCTGAGTAGTGTGTGGATGTTGATAGAGTGTGTGTGTGTTTATAGTGTTGTAGTTGTGATTATTTATTTATGGTTGTGTTTAGTGGTATGATGGTTCTAATGTTAGTGATAGTGTTAGTGTTAGTGTTGTGTGTTGTGTGATTAGTGTTATAGTTTGTAGTGATGTAGGTGTGAAGTGTTGTGTTGTGTGTAATTGGTAGTGATTTTTAGTGTATATGTTGTTGTGTAGATAGTGATTGATGTTGTGTCGTAGTTAGTGTATGTGTTATATGACATTGAGTTGACTAGTTATTGCATATTGATGTGGTTAATAGTTAGTAGTGTGTATGGTTGTGATGTGTTGAAATGTGTGTTGATGTTCGTATAGTTAGTGATTGTGATATGCTGGTGTGTTGTAGTGGGTGTTGATGTATGGTATATAACGGTGATTGGATTAGTGTTAGTGTGTATAGTTAGTCATCATTGTGTAGAATTATAGTTGATGTGATTAGTGATGTTGTGTGATGTGTGTTAGTATTACTGTGGTGTGTGTATGTTAGTTATGTATGTAAATCTATGAGCTCATGGCTTCTCTATGTGGATGATATTTTTATCTCCTCCTCTCCTAAGTGTTCCAAGGTATTGCTTAAATTATCTTACCAATCAACAAATATTTTATCTATTAGATTTTATTTAAATGTATTAATAATATACTAATATAAAAACTTAAACAAATAATAAAATAAAAATATTAAAAAAAAAATAAAAATTATAATATAACATAAATTAATATAATTAAAGAATTATACCAAGGATATATATATATAGTAAGCCAATGTTTGCCGTTGCTAGAGTATAGAAAGTGTATTGGATACTAATTATTATCGTTGTCTAACCAAATAAAGATAATTATTTCTTGAGTCATTTGTAAAATTATTCAATTAGAAATATATAATAATATATAAGTTTAGTTACTATGAAACTGAGAATATATATGAAAAGTAGTCAATATGGAAAATGAAGAAAAGTACTATATTTAATATAACAAGCGCTATTACACTATATATATGATATTATAAGTTTATAAATAAGGCATACCTATACAATTACCTATTATATTAATATAAGTTAGTTATTTTAAAAAATGTATTTTATATATAAGAATTTTATTACACCACAATTTATTATTATTTCCGCAAATAGTCAAGGGAAGGAGATCATTAGATTATCTAGTTTTAATAATTCTTAGAAAATAGTCTTACCAAACAGTATATTGAAGTGAAAAAGAATAATCAGTATAATAACAGTATCAATAAATAACCGGTATAATTCTCAAGTGAGTACTGCATTAATTACTTTAAATAATAACTTATTAAATAAACAAACTATGTACTCTAAGATAGCTCAAATACTAAAAATACTAATAAATAACAAAATGATATAACATAACAACAGTTCAAATTTAAAAGAACTGAACAATACAAACTATCTCAACGTGCGACACTTTATCCTTGCATTATAGGAAGCTAAAGATTGCTGGTAACATTTAATATAATATCAACCAAATTTCTAGAGACTTCATCAATATATAGACCTGCTCTCATTCCACATGGAGATGCCTAACAATGAAAAATAGAGTGCTAGAGTGGAATCGCTCAACAATAAGATGTGGAAGTGAAAACAATATAAAAAAATGCTAATGCCGGTGAATAATAAAGTTTTGAAAAAAATGGTAATTCACTTTCTCATTCCAGTACAACAGGGACATTATCCTATAAAAGTTATTGCAAAACGAAATAAACTAATAACTACTAGCGCAAGCCTCTCCACTTTTCTGACCGATCAACTGTCGATCAGAGCTTTTCGCAACAAGGCACTTAGCAAACATGATGGCATTAATTACGTCACTCTCAAATAGATTTATCCAGGCAACTACTCTCTGCTAGATCTAAATAAAAAAGTCATTTGCAAAATATCCTAGAACTTTAGACAATAGAAGCTGCTTCACCCTTCGCCTACAAAACTTAAGGAATACTTGCATGTGGAAGGAAGTCTCTCGACTTACGCCACACACAAATAATCGCAAAATATCTCCAACAAGTAACAATAATTGAAAATAATGATGAAATTCTAAACGGATGACGCTCTAACATGGTAATGTATCTTGAACCGAACCCACCCACTAAACAATTAGAAAAATATTCTCTTTCCTCTATCAATTGCTAATTTTTATTCATATCATAACGGAATACTAATTAATATTTATATAGGAAATAATGGTTCTTATGACATGCTTATGCATACCAGGAGAACACGCCCTAGGAGAACCCTTCCGGCTCACTAATTTTTTGTAAAATCATATAATTTTAATGAAACTCCTCATCGTACTGTAGTTGCATAATTGAGTATAACTCTAAAAATATACTCTCAATATCAAAATGACGAGCTATCATGCTTCGCACATCCACCTCAATAAAGGGATAAACCATCCTATATCTCACACATTACATCAAAAGTACTAACAAGCAATCAAACTCTCCAGATCAGATGCTAGAATTATGCTTTTCATAGCCTCTATATCTCAATGATATAATACGTGTACAACAATAGTAAACTATGCTTTCGAACACTTCACTTGAGACAAAATGGAAATCGACATCGTAACAAAGTAAACCAACACAAACCAGACTTGAACCTAAATATTCTTTGCAGAGATGACCAGTCACTAGCTAATCTCGAAACCTTCATCTGTCCACAACACTCAACACATACTTAACAGCCTAACACCTACCACAATTTGATGGAAAAAATGCCTGAGGAAGACTTCTAATTATTCTAATATATACCATTAAGATTTCTATTTTTCTCATATATTCCTTCTACGATTTACTGCCAAAAACATGTGATAGTACTCCGCAGCAGATGAATCTAGCCTAAGCAAACAATGCAGAAGCAGTAGAACAGGAATTTTTTATAACTGGAGATGCCCCACTAATTGCAATACTGGTTCCCTTATACTGAAATAAGTCCTTACTAAATCGTTCATCACTATCTGAAAAAGTTCTTGACGTCGCCACATTAACTCATAACTCTCTCTAGGCTTTGAGAACTTCGCTAATCGTGTACTTAATATTATACTTCTTCATATTTGTCGCTCTAAACTCACTTAATTAATAAATACAAATTTATCTTAACGCATCACACTCATAACTAACTCACGATCACATATTCTCTCACTATATGACAAAATGACTAACTTAAAATCAAATGTGCCATATGCAACATTCCTTCACAGTTTTTCTAAATAGTTTATGTTTGACATACGTCATAGACAGCGTTTAACGAAGTGTAACCATGTCTTCGATATCTAAGATCTGATGCCGCACATCATTTCCTTATGTTTTTTTTTTATTTACTTCGACATCCTGTATTCTATTTACCATAATAACTAAGCATCTACTTATCTTTTTACCTACTCATGATATTACCTTCCCCCTTTAAGAATCAATATATAACTTATTAGCGATTACTTAAAACACCAAGCTGTGATTTTTATTACCACATTCATTTACTTTATAGTGTTTAACATAGTACTAAGGATCTTGAAAATAATGAGGTTCCCAAGAAAGAATACATTTAACACGTCACACACGCACCAATAACTATACCATTGCAAAACATAATAACAATATAAAAGACACAATAAACAGAAGCGAATATATTCTATATTTTTAATTTTTAGCTATTTTTACGCTTTTTATTACTCAGTGAGCTCACTCTTTTTTTGGTTAGTTACGTTCAACTAAGTGAAATTAAATAATATCAGACGCATTCTCCCCTCGAAACTACTGATTACCATCTCTCCCTAGCTATATATATCATAAATCATAAACCATATACCATACACACTCAGCACGTGCTCTAAGTGAACTTTCTCCGAATAAACTCTCTACTATCACCTTCTCCTTAACATCTGTCTCAAATTGGTGAGGTCTCGATTGAAAACTCAGTCACGAGGCAGAAAATACTACATATCACTTACGTGGAAAGATTTATAAAACTTTTGTGGACATGAGTTTTCCTCGCCACCTAACACTACATCTTATCCACACAAATAAAAAAATAGCCTATCACATCACCCCATCTAAAATCATTCATTCATACACATGTGACACTTATTCTTCTCATGAACAGGATCGGTCTCTCAGAGCACTCTCTCCTCACTTCACACTTACCCTTCAGATGAATCGATATGTCAACACATACCTCTCATAATATTTTCCCATATATAAAATAAACCCTATTCACAACACTCATCATATATTTAACTACAAATTCCGATTGTCATAGCACTCATATGACAAAACCAAATATTAAATCAATCTAAACCCCCATAGCCTCTCTACCAAAAGCACAAATCCACAATCTAATTCAATGAATATTGCACAAATCTTTCATCATCCCTACCACCAACATTATCATCATACCTTACTCAACACCCTCCAAAATAACTACACTCAAACACCCTACTTACTCCACTCTCATAACACCACTGCACCTATATTCCTCACCTCGCTCCAGCTAATATCTTCCATCCCACCCAATACCTGTCTACACTCAATATTCCGTTCTTTTCAACAGTCACAGCTGTCATGTAAACCACTCCTTGTCAAATCCGAACTAAGTCATTAGGACCCTTTTATCTCATTAGGAGAAAAATACAATGAATTTCGAGACCACCTCGCAGACTTACTCATCTAACATACACAGGACTTTTGCTCACTCGATAAATAGAAACTACTTACTCTTCTCTCATAATCTCTCCTCTGCGACATGCTTCCACTAAGCTTATTCCACAACAAAATCACCAATGAAACAGAAGTTTCAATCAACATATAAAACCTGTGATCTCCAATTGGGGAAGTGAGATTAAGGTTAGAAGTGACAGAATCTAATGATATATCATCCATAAATTCACACAGAACTCAATATTTTCTCCCATGTCCTTTTCGCTCTTTAAAAGTTGTTAGAACGTTTCGATAAGTATCAAGCCCCAAGACAGGCACACTTGTGGCTCTGGTTTGGTAAGCGACAGTGAATACTTGAACCTTTTTGTATTAATATATTTATGAAAAATAAGTAGCTCAATTAAAATGTCACAGAAAAATAAATGCAACACATTTAATTTTGTAATAGTATGAATATGGATCACTGGGCATTATTTCTACTCAAGAACAAAGTCATCAGTACACATTATAATACACTGAATCAATTTTGTGACCATTTATTATAAAAAAATTGGCAGGTTATGTATCCTGTTAACGGAGTAAAACTATGACTTCAAACAACCCAAAGCAGGTACAGTTTGTAATTGAAAAGTCAATTTTACAATTTGATCAGAATTGGTTACTATCCATTCTCATAAATCATCCGAAATTAATGTATTTGTGTTAATTTATTTTAAGCATTTATGATAGTAAATGTTTCTATATATTTTTAGCAAACATGTCTTTCCCCATTAATTATATAATGATTACTATCTCCTTCATTATGATGTTGGTTTCAATATTAAATCGGTTGTTTATATCTAAGTTTATGTACTGCATGAATTAGCTTCCAGCCAATGAATATCTTATTCCCAAGTTGTATCTTCTACCTTGAATAGGATGCATTAATAAACAAAAACTTTAAGAGAATTTTATTCAGGCAAATTCAAAATACTCTGTGAATTTAATATTTATGAGTTTGAGGAAATAAAATGAAGAAAAGAAGCTATTATTTTGTACCTTTGTAACTTTCCCAAGAGATCCTTCTGAACCAATGAAGAGATGTTTAAGACTGTAACCTGTATTATCTTTTCTCATTGATGAAAGACAATCAATGATCTCTCCTGATGCAAGCACTGCTTCAACTCCTATGATATCGATCCATGTAAACTACCGTACCGAACTAACCAAACACCTTTTAAAAAAAAAAATACTTTTCTTACATAAAAAAAATATATATAGGGAAAATAAACTATGGGCCAAATAGTTAGCTTCAACAAATTTAAAGATAAATACTGTATGACATTATTTTGATTATAACTATGATAAACACAATTCACTGAAAAGTCACAAAATTTGAAACATTCAGCCCCTCAACCTGGTTAAAGTCTTCGAACTAACTCATTAATAGTATTATATAATATATATATATATTATATATATATATATTTATATATTATTATATATTATATATATATATATATTATTATATATATATATATATATATATTATATATATGATATATATATATATATTATATTATATATATTATATTATATATATATATATATATATTATATATTATATATATTATATACTATCTATATATATATATAATAGTATTATAGTATATATATATATATATATATATTATATATAAATATTAAAGGTTGACCTGCATTTGTTGAAACATTTCCACCAATATGGCAGCTTCCCTTGGCTCCTAAATCAAGGGGAACCATCAAACCATGCTGTGCGACATAGAGATCAAGAGCCTCAAGAACACAACCAGCTTGACAAATTACAGCCCCAGAAAACTCATCAACACTTTCGACTTTATTCATAAGACTGGTGGAGATGATTATTTCATCAAATATTGGAACACTGCCTCCTGCGATTCCAGTATTACCACCTTAATAATAATAATAATAATAATAATAATATAATAATAATAATAATAATAATAATAATAATAATAATAATAATAATAATAATAATAATGAAAATATTATTATTTGCCAGGTTATATAACTCAAACATTACCAATGAAAGAATCACATTTACAAAAGCTAGTAAATATGGAGACTATAATGATCTTTCTTTCTTATAATAATTTTAATTCTAACGCTTCTTTTGGTATTTTTCTCTTCTCCTCTTACCAAACACATTTAGAAAAATCTCATCTTGTTTAAGCACTCCAAGTTTAAGACGACACCAAATGAAATTTCAGCAAATTTTATCAATACTCATTATGTAAAATTCTATTAATTCCATGTACTAAATACCTTCCTATTATTGCTGACAACTTTAAAAAAAAAAAAAAAATCTCGATTTTCCTTAAATTTGGGAAATTCTTAAAATTTGAATATTACCTTATCTTCTCGCCATTTGACCACCCTCATCAGAGTGGCCATATCTCGCTAAGGTACCCCTCCGCCGCCTCTGGCCTGTGTAAGTCTGTGATTTTCCAGGTTGTTCTGGGATGAAAGTTAGAAAGACAGACTAGGCCTAAGTGATACATAGTTTCCAGGGCCTGGTTGCATTTTATGTAGATATCTGAGGTAGTTTGGTTAATGTTGGATCTATTTTTTGTAGTATTGCAAGTTTGGGTGGTGACTGCATCTTAATTTGGCTAAAGATAATTGGGTGGTTATTGGAAGTGAGCTAAATTCAGGTGCTATTTCTGGTGGGTGATTGTTTAGTATATTGTTTGGTTGTCAATTTCTTAAATATTGTTCTGTTATGTGAGTGTATTTGTTTGGTGTATGAGGT
>JABUQX010085230.1:30000-31890 GCA_015478945.1 Trachelipus rathkii
GTTTGGAGACTAAATAGTTCTTCGTATGCATGTTAAACAAATAGTACTTATCAGAATTTGAATTTGATGATAAAAGATATTAAAGTGTTAATTAGATCCTATATTCGATCCAGGTAAAGCTGCAGGGCTTGATGGGATATATGGTAGATTCTGAAAGAGGGTAGAATCAGCATTGCAAAGGCACTGTATTTGATTTTAAGTCGATCTATAACATTTGGTGAGGTACCAGATGACTGGAAAACAGCATAATGTGTGCCTATTTATAAGAAAGGTGAAGGAAGATTTGGGAAATTATAGCCATTAGCTTAACATCTCTGGTTGTATAAGGTTCTGGAAAGTTACTGCAAGGTCATACTAGAGAAATATTTAAAGATAACAAGGTACTTGTATAGATCTCCCAGCATCGGTTTCAGAAAGGGGTAGGTCTGTCAGACAAACCTTTTAGACGTTTAATGGAATACTTAATTAATGTTTACAATTGAAAGACATACCAGTGTAGTTTAATATTTTAGACTTTTAGGAAAGCTTTTGATAAAGGTTCCCCACAATAAGGGCTGATGAAAAGTTATTGCAATGTGTATAGGTGGAGTGGTACATGTGGATTAAAGAGTGGTTGCGAAACAGAAAACAGTGTGTAAACTAAATGGGAATAAATCATCATGGGGAAATAGTGAAGAGTGGTGTCCACAGGGTTCGGTGCTGGGGCCACTATTGTTCCTTCATATATATAATGATTTAGACAGGGACTTAAATGCAAGGTTCTAAGTTTGGCAGATGATAGCTAAAGTGGCCACCTCAGGTAGGAATAGTGAAGGATGTGTAAAGATTCAAAATGATCTTGATAAACTTCTTGGGTGGGCAGATAAGTGGCAACTGAATTTTAATAGTAAAAAGTCTAAGGTTCTTCACTTAGGTTACTCAAATAAAAGTTTTAACTACGATATGAATGGGGATTGGCTTGAGTCTGTGGACCAAGAAAAAGATTTAGGTGTGATTATAAGCAGTAATTTGAAAGTAGCTAATAATGTTTGGAAGCTAGAAATAAAAGCTAATAAGATGCTGGCATAAATAAATCGCAATGTTGTTTACAAGCAAGGAAGTAATAAGTAACTGTAATAAATAGCTATGTTTAGGCCAGTAATAGAGTATTGTGAACAAGTTTGGGACCCTTATTTAAATAAAGACATAGATAGGCTGGAGAGAGTGTAGCATAGAGCAACAAGGATGATTTCTGGTTTGAGGGTAAGAGCTATGAGGAGAGGCTGAAGGAGTTAGGAATGTTTTCTGTAGAAAGGCGATTTCTCAGAGGGGACATGAACACAAGACTACAAATATTTACATCTATTGATAATCTACAGAGACCAATAAATTTTCATAGTAGAGCATGGACAGGTGCACGAGGGGGATAATAAGACAATTAAGAAGAAAGCATGCCACCTTGATATAAGAAAGCATGCATTCAGTATAGGGTTTGTTAAAATTGGAATGGTCTGCCAGAGAGGTTGTTGAGTGTGATCGATTGCAACATTTAAGAAAAGATTAGATTTGTTTATGGATGGGTTGGGAATCATATAATATATTAACGAAGCCAAATTGGCGGGTTTTTGGTAATAGTAAGTTATTGTTAGATTGGGGCATGTGTGACCATAACTTACTTATTAATGCATGTGGATGGTTTGGGTATCATATTATATATATATATATATATATATTATATATATATATATATAATATATATTATATATATATATATATTATAAGGCTATATATATATATATACTATATACTATATACTATATATTGTATTATATAGTGATCATTAGTGTTGACTAAGCCCAAGTTGTGGAATTTGTAGTTACATACAATGTTGACAAGCCGCTAGAGGGCTTT
>JABUQX010085231.1:12500-27495 GCA_015478945.1 Trachelipus rathkii
CAAGTCGAAAAGAGCCCCCCCCTTCCCTAACCTCGATATACCCCCGGTGAGAAATTGCGCAATCAGAAAAATCCCCCCAAGGTCTTCACGGAGACCGCAACGGACCTCATGCGGTACTCATGTCAATGTTGGGTTCATCCCATCGGGCAAAGCCCACAACCATACCAATCACAAAACTCGCGCTATTCACTCTTGTTATGCACCTTTCTTCTCTCCTCTGCCAAACTCTCATTCCTCTCCTTCAGACATTTCTTTACTGACTCAATCCATCTTTTCTTCGGTCCTCCCAGCCGGGTCGTTCCAGCACTCTACTCCCACTTTACTCCGATTAACCAAACTGACTATCATCCATCCTTTTCATATGACCAAACCATCTCAATGCACTCTCGTTTATTCTCACTTTTTTTTCAGATAAACACCACCGCTCACGGGCAGAGCCCTAATCTAGGAGGTCACATTCTCCCACCCGACCAGTTGCGAGCGTGTTACACGAAATACTAGGTCGATCTGCGCAGTGCGCAAGCAGGCTAGCGTTATCCCTAGGCAGATGTGAGAACATCGCATAATTGATGGTCGCGGCCCCCGAGGGCGATCGCGGACAACCAGTTGCAAGCCTCTTAGCAGGCGGTTCATGTCTCGTTTTATCAATTCTTCTCACGACTAATTCTCACACCTAGATTGTCCATCTGAACACTTTGTTACCTTACAGATATATACCTCTTATTCCAGATCATAATTTCACAACTATACATTTAACATAGGTAACAACATACCTTCATGCAAACCTATCTCACTCAAGTATTTTAGTTCCTTTGCTACAACAAAATGAATTTTTAATTGCACACCACACTCACCTCTACATATATATATATATATATATTATATAGTTTATATATTATTATATAAATATATATAAATATATAGTATATATAATTATATATATATATATGATACTATAATAATAATACTATCTTAATATTTTATAATTCTCATCACCTTCTCCCACATAACTAACTGCAAGGTGGTGTCAGTTGGAAAT
This sequence comes from Trachelipus rathkii, assembly GCA_015478945.1. Taxonomy (NCBI): domain Eukaryota; kingdom Metazoa; phylum Arthropoda; class Malacostraca; order Isopoda; family Trachelipodidae; genus Trachelipus; species Trachelipus rathkii. The sequence continues at coordinate 13,540 of JABUQX010085231.1, forward strand.
CGGAAATGCATTATTTGCATTGTTCCAGGTTATTCAATTAATTGCAACCCTTTACGGAACTTTCCACTTACTACTATTCTCCAGTGATCCTATCGATGCGGGTAATTCATCATTTCCTTCCAATCATTATACCAATTCCCTTTGCTGTTATAGCTCCATTCTACTCACACTCGACCCATCCATTTGGTTTTGCCCTAGTCTCCTATTGCCTGACACTTCGATGATAAAACCTCTTAAAGTCCATCATTATTTTCATCGAATTTTTCTAGCACGTTCCATACCATCTTAAGTGCATCCTTGCATTGGTCTTGTCCTGATCCGGGACATTTCTCCTTATCAGCACATATTCCTTATCCTTACATTTCTAATTCTGTCTCTTTTCTTTTACTCCACAAATATCTCTTAAATCTTTCATTCCCAAAGCTTCATCTTACATCTATACAGAACAGTTTGAACAAATGTACAGTCAAACAATTTTCATTTTTACATCCTGGGAAAATTTACCATTTTCCATATAATTCTCTAAGGATTATTAATCCTTCACCTTTTTTCATGCCCCCTGAAAGCCCCAATATCTATTCCTAATTACCTAAAGACTGTAGTTTCTGCTAGGCTTTTGCCATTCACACATATAATATTCAATTCAACCCAGATTGAGAATCGTCTCCTTTTAGGTTTGTACTGATTTTCATTACTTTACTTTTAGTAAGATCAATTATTAATCCTTTTCCTTGGCGCGCACGTTCAAATTCAAGCACCAAATTACTCAGTTTTTCTTTTGTATCAGCAACCAACACAGTAACGTAGGCAAAAAGTAAAATGCTTCTCTAACAATTACTCTCATGCAGATTCCATATCAGCTTTTCCCAATTTCACCCCTATAACTAACTGTGCACTATCAATAAAATATTAAACAACCATGAAGAAAGTTCACACCTCACGGCCGTAGCCCTATTCCAGGAGGAAAGAGGGGATCTACTCTAGGTAGTTGCTACCTAGGATCTGGAAGAGGGATCGAACCCAGGCCTTTATACCCTCGCGACTCATAGTCCGCTGGTCTGCTGCAGTATTTATATATTATATATATATATATATATAAATATTAGTATATTAATATATATATATATATAATACGATATATATATATATAATTAAATATATATATTATATACTATAATATATTTATAATATACCTATAATATAATATATATATAATATATATTCAGCAAGCATTTTAAAATGCCGTTCGCACTGCAATAACTGCTAACTTTACAGTATTTGTCGGTTGTCTATTTTTTTTTTTCATACGAATACTTCTTAAACATTTATATAATCTTTTAGACATTGTCTCCTTTCAATTTCTTATCGTTTATTATTATAATTATTTCATCAACTCCGCCCTATTTCCTTTAGTGTTAGGGTGGGTGGGCGGCTGTCTCCACGATTTAATTCTCACTAACCCCCTTATTTTAGGGGTAACTTTTCCGCCCTTCATCTCATCAACATCCCATTGTTTTCTTTAAACCAAAATCTTTGTCTTTAAATTGGCTTCTTTATTCTTTGCATAATTGCATTTTCTACGGACCATTTATACGTCATGTCTCATATAATATATATATAATATAATATACTACTATATATATATAATCATATATATAGTATAGTATTATATATATAATATATATATATATTATATATATTATATACATTATATATTATATATACGTAATAATATTTACTACTATACATAAAATATTATATATATACATATATATACTAGATATATATATATATATATATATATATAATTAATATATCATAAATATATATAGTGATATATATATATAATATATATAATATGGGGACTGGAATTTTTGCAACCCTAACTGATAATAATTCAGCAAAAATCGTTTCAAACCGGAACTGTAACTTGTTAAGCCATTACCTAACCTATATTTTGTACTTTTTAATTTTGACTGAATGTCTACGGATTACCTTCCAAGATGACGTCATTTTCTAAATGTCTATTTTTGTCAATTTTGTCTATTGATTTGTTGGTTGGTTACTTCCAGCAAATAGTTTCAGCATTTTGAAAAATTTATTTGTTAGTGTTTTAATGAAACTTTCACTAAATTAACCCTGTCTTATATATATATATTATATATATATAATATATTATATAATAATATATATATAATATTAATATAATTATATATTTGATTTATACTATATATATTATATTATATATATATATAATAAGTAAGTTCGCAATTATCTACACCCGCATAAGTTTTAAAGAACTCGCATGTTTCATTGATTCAGCATCTGTCATGGATGTTTCCAGTAAATATCTTCCAGGAGTAATAAATATTCCGTGAGTCCATCTATCTATATATATACTATAATATATATAGCTATATATATATCTATATATATATATATATATATTATAGTATATATAATATATACCCTATACAGTATATTGTTTGTGCGTTTATTTAAGTGGTTGATGTGCGACTCCATACTTGTTTGTAGACTTGGGAAAACGTTGATGCTTCATTTGAAATCTCGCTCCATTGAATATTAGCTTAGAATTGTTTAATTTCCTCTGATAAATTAATTGAATGTTTGTATACTATGTTCTTCTGCAAATGATTATATTCATTAGTGCATTCTCAGCATATGGGCGACGTGTGCTTGGTGTGTTTTGGTATGGTGTGCAAAAAATATATTTTGGCTTGAGTTTCTCTATATTGTTAATATTTCTAAATATTGAATGATAATTTTCTTACCCGTGCCATTCTAATCTTATGGCTTCGCCGATTTTTCTTGTATATAGTTTATTTTGTGGCAGTCCGAAAGAGAGAACTTTTTTCTCCACACGAGAGAGCGTTTTGTTTTCTCGAGTCTTTATCGTAGAATTACAAGCTTAATTTATACTCAAATCTTAGATACAAGTGTAATATTTTATTCCTTAAGTTTCAATTTGTAAGAAGATAATCATCGATGTGTTCACATGTGATATGTATGAAGTCGTTATCTTTTGACTTTCTCATTCATGGCTAAGAAAAAATAAATCGCTATCGATTCTGTTAATGTTCTAATTGAATTAAAATATTTTGAATTCGAAAAACGTTTGTTGCGACACCACATAAAATAAGAGGAGTAAATTAAATATTTTCATGTTCGCGAGAGTTCTCAATCCCTGGGCAGGTGGGACAAAAATTTTTTCCGAAGATTCGCCACTAAATTTGACCCAAGTAAAACAAAAAACGGAAACCGCCTGACTCCTGAGTGGACGGAAAAAATAATAGATATCATATTCTTGCAAAAAATATAAAGATACTACAACAAAAAAAAAAAAAAATATATATAGGCTATATATATATATTATATCATAATATTATAATATATAATATATATTATATATAATATAACATAGTGATATATATATATGATATATATAATATATATATTATATATAATATAATTAATATATATATCCACTATACCTAAATATATGGAAAATAAAGACTTTTATTTTTCATTAGAAATAGGTGTAAGTGTCCGGTTTTAATTACGGATAAAATGTCTGAGATTTGCAATCTTTTTGTTTTATTTAAATTACTGAAACTCTCTTCTGTAATTTGATGATTGAACGTAATCCGGAATGCTTCTTGTTTAGCGAGCAAACCAATACCGCACGAAGGCGATCATCATTAATCGGGTTGTTTCAAAGTGTGAATAATTTTCATCGATTTCGTAATTGATCTGTTCCGTGAATGTATATTAAGTATTGTGAGAAATTACAACGTGGATAACTTCGTATTAAAAGAATATTAATATATAGCCATTTTTCCGTATATTTATATATATATTTATATAATATATATATATATTAATATTAATATAATAATATATATATAAATATATAGTATTTTAATATATAATAATATAATATATATATATATATAGTATATAGTAATATTAATTATACTATATATATGTATGTATATTATATATATATATTAATATATATATATATAATATATATATATATATATATATAATAGACTATATATGATATAATATATAATTATAATATATCATATATAATATATAATATATATTGTATATATTTAAATCAGTATAATATATATATTATATTATAACTATATATATATATATATTATATAATAATTATATATAATTATATATATATATATATAATATATATATATATATATGTATATATATAATTAAATAACCCGTAGTAATAAGAAAAATTGTCAAACGTTTTCAGAACGTTCATACTCTTTCTCAGGCCAGAGAGAATCAGAAAGAATAGGTTAAAACGGAGAGCCTACTCCCTGCGGGGTTGTTTAATTTTGTTTTAAATATTTTATATATACAGTGATATATATATATATATATATATGGCATCTACGCGTAGAGTGAATATACGCGTATGAGACTATAAAGTGAGATAAATTAGATTAGATATTATATATTATGAGAGTGTAATCAGAGAGGATTATACGGTATTATTGCGATGGCGGATCTAAATATATATATATATATAATATATATATATTATATATAATACGTATAGAATGACTGGTTTACCAATGTATAGTGTCAAAGGCTCTGTTTTGTGGGAAAGTACACAAAGGTTACGGGCTCTGGTTTAAAAGTAAGACGTAGATAAGATATATATCTATATACTATATATAGTATAATATATATAAGATATTATTATATATATATATATATATATATATATAATATTATAATATATACTATTCGAACTTTTTTGTGGTAAAAATAATTTATTTTAGTAAATTTTCAATTCTTTAAAAACATTATTACATTTATACAAAGAAGTTTAATAATAATAATAATAAAAATAATAATAATAATAATAATAATAATAATAATAATAATAATATAAGTAATAATAATAATAGGATTAATATAAATAAAATAAAATTAACTTACAATTTACTATGCAATTCAAAATACAAATAATAAAATAATATATAATAATACATAATAATAATAATAATAATAATAATAATAATAATAACACTAATAATAATAATAAAGTTACAGTTGAAAATGATTATCCAATTATCCGAGTGACCCCGACCTATTGTGAAAAAGATAATTATTATATTAAAGGACTCGAGAGATATTGTACGTGAAGAGGAAAGAACGACTTAAGTGTTATTAGAATGAGCGAGCGAACGAAATATTTAATAAAATTTTATAGGAAGAAAAAATATTTGGAATAATTTCTCTTTCTTGGTCTGTCTGTGTTTCAACCTTTCTCTCCTTCTCTGTGCATCACTTTCTTTCTTTTCTCATCTTTATTGCAAAACTTCGTGTCAAATTATGCAATTAGTAGATTAATAAATGTTTAATTTCTTTAGTAGGAAATCAAAATGGAGGGTGTTTATAAATGCACTTTATTTTGGAATAAATTAGAAAATTTACCCTACAAATTAAACTTGCAAAAATATAAAGTTAAATACTCCACTCTATGATGAATCATGTTTGATTCAAATTCTTCACTATGCCTGGATTTTTGGTATAATTATGCTAGTAATTATAGAGTATGCAAGAAATCGTTCCTGCAGGCAGAAAAATAACCCTTAAGGTCTTTTTTAGAAGCTGGAAAGAAAACGGCATTTTTACACCTGACTTTTCCAAGATCTCCTTTTGAGTCAGTAAATGATAGATAACAAGGAAGAATTAGTTGAGTACAATAGCATAATTATGCGAGCAGCGTTATTGCAAATCGGATATAGTTTTTTTTCGAATTTGTTTGTGTTCTTACGCCCTGGTACGGGGCTTCGAAGTACGGTGAACATCCTGAACCTGTGTGGCTTCTGATTTTGTGCCCGTCGCTCGCCACCTTTTGGGTTTGATGGCATATTGTTCAGATCCCATGTACCAGCGCTACTCAGCCGGTGTGTGGCTCTGGCTAATTGAAGCAAATATATAAGCTTAATTTGCCTAATGATAAGAACTCGTATGAGGTGCTAATAAAAGAACTGAAAATGACCCTAAAAGACCCTGAAGACATTTGATCAACGAGAACAAAATCCGACATAGTTACTTAGTACTTACACACTTTATAGTTTACCATAAAAACATTTTCTACAAGTTGGAAGTATTCTCCCTGCCGGACATCGAACTCTTATTTCAATTTGCTTTCTATCCAACACTTAAGGGAGAATAGTGAAAAAAAATCCTGTTGGCGTCACTCTTTGGAATAGATTCTCCGGATAGTCTTCATTGTATCTAACCGTGTTATAATAAGAAAAAATTCTTTAAAAAACTCATCATTTTGAAATGACTGTTGCGTAAATTAGAACAAAAACCTAAAAAGATTTCTTTAAGTGAATTATTATATATAGTATATATATCATATATACATAATTTAATATATATCTATTATCGTAGTATATATATACTATAAGTATTATATATATACTATATAATATTATATATATATATACTAATATAATATATATATAAGTATGATTACTAAGATAATATACTATATATAAATCGTCTGTAGATTTATTTCTATTGTCATTTGCAATCGTGTTTGAGGATTTGAAGATTATTCGCTGTTTTTCATCAGATTATCAGTTTGTTGATATAGAGATCAAGTTAAGAAAAACTCGTCTTATCAAACGATCATAATATTCAGATATCCATATTCTCACCAGGGCTGCGGATTTAGTGAACATTCTTACCGGTTCCAAAACTGGCTCAATCATTTAAAATATCCGGCTCCAACTCTTAGCGCCTCTCACATTTTAATATTTTACGGCTCTCTCTGGCTCCAGAACTATTTATTGTATTGTAAAAATAATATATTTATGTTCCGGCTCAAAGCAAAACATTTTCTTTTGCTCATGCTCCATCCAAAATTTGCGACTCCGGTTCTTTATACCGGTGCCGGCATCGCAATCATGTTTCCAACAGCACCGCAAATATGACTCTCGTTCTAGCATTCAAAGTGTCTTTGAAGTTCTTCTGTTAATAATAATAATAATTATAATAATTAATCTTAATTGTTTTATTAATAGCATATATTCAAAGACGACCTATTTAATTGTTCAACATTTTTACCCTTGGGTAATTCTCTAAATAATTGGAAGAAGCTTTTCTAAAATAAAGTAGGTTATTTCTTTCTACAAGTTTATCTATTATCCTCTCATCCTATAAATTCCAAAAAAAAAAAAAAAAAAAAAAAAAATCATTCGTGCTTCCTAAAATAAATTTTGAAAATCTCCTCAGGTTAATCAATTTACTCACTCTGTAAACCAATCCACATCAACACCAAAAACTCCCAACAAACACACACACGCTAGTATATATTTATAGTATATATATATTATAATCATATATATATATATATTAACTATATTAAATATTATATATTAATATATATATATATAATCATTAGTAATATTATAATATATATATATATAATATTATATAATATATATAAATATATATAAATAAGTTAATATATATATGGGAAGTTGAGCACTAGATTAGTTATGAAGACGGTGTAATATATATGCATTAATACATAATATATATCATATCATATATCATTATAGATAAGTAGTACGATAGTAAACTTACGTATTTATTATATACTTAGTTATAACTTATATATACTATATTAATATTATCGAGCTGTGTAAATAAGGTGAGGTAACACGTAAGTTCTCGATACTGTCGTCTGACAGACATAAGTGTGGTAGATATTTTATTATAAGAGAGAGGAATCGAACAAATAGACCGGTGAGCACTCTATAATATATAACGGTAAACACAAAGTATAAGCTGATGCCACTTATCGAGTACATCTACACCGTGCGATTGTGTATTGATAAGGTAATATAGAATGTGCTCAGTGCGGTCAACTCGCAGTTTTGGACGTTAGAGAGATACTTGCATGTAGGTATCTGTACGATATATATATGATAATATATATATATATAATATATAAGTATATAATATATTATAAATATATATATTAGTATATATATATATAGTAACTATATATATATACTTGATATGTATACTAGTGTTGCACCGATACCAAAATTTTGGTCCGATACCGATACCGATACAAGTAACTTCCATCATTTTTTTCACTACCGATGCCGGATACCGATACCGGAAATTGTTGCCGATAATCCGCGACTATCCGAATACCGATACTGTGTGTGACGTCGCTCATTATAAATATGTGGCCTAATATAGTATATATATATATAAGTAGTATATAGTATATATATTATATACTATATTATATAATATTATACTTATATACTAGATATATATACTACTATACTATAGTATATATAGTACTATATCATATCGTATATAAATCAGTATATATTTATATTATATGCCTTTTCTTTTTTTGTATTTTGGTGCAATATCAGAGGGACGTAAGCCAATGGCGATCTTTGCGTTCGTTTTTGTCAAACTTACCGAAAATCGCAAGAACATGTCTCACCAACATACAGAAATTTCCTTAATCTCTTGTAAGTTGCTATTTCACTGCGCGCTTGCCGAGATTTACAGCACGTTCTAAGAAAAATGCTAAATCACAAGACTGGCGCGGCTTGATGCTGACATTGGTGAATGTTCATTCTCAATAAATTCAGCTTTTAAACTCTAATTTCTTCCAAAGTGTAATAAACACTCCAATCACAATAACGTTGATCCCATTAATTTGTATATGATAGAAGATCATTTGTTATTTTTCTTTATTTTCTGTTTATTCCAGAAGCCTAACGTTGCTCCAGTCAAGCAGATCAGCTGGATTTCCGAATTGTTTAAAAAGCAAATAAGTAACCAAACACGAAATCGCGGTCGTTTTAAATTTGAATTCACACTAAAATTTTAAATTTGAATTCCCTAACTATCCCTGACCAATCCGCAAATTTTTCCTGACCAGCGTGTTCGTTTATCTTTGGTCGTATAAACTTCTTATTATCATTATTGCAGCCCTATTAGCTCAGCTCACACATTGAATTATTGGAAATTTACTTTAAAAATTCTATCCGCATCCTGACATGCAATTAAAAAATATTTTTTTTTAAATATATTCTTTTTATTTTCTTCCCCATAGCCGTCCAACGCAATTTTTTTTCTCTTCCAAACGTAAGACGAGAGATGTTATAACAGAAAATAAAAATAAATTCTACACAGCTTAGCATTAATGAGCCTATGTGAATAACGCTCACTGTGATCACAAAAGTTCTTAAATGGGGAGATTTAGGGTTTAACTTTTTGTCGTTCTCAAGCATCTGAATTGTGATCTTGTAATAAGCTTTTCTTCTGTCAAAGTAAAGATTAATATACTTATAGTAGTTTTTAACATCTTGTCTCCTGCTCTTCAATAGTTTATTGATCGCTGTATGAAGATCTAGTTTCTTTTTTCTTTGCAGATGTTCTTCATACTCCTATGGGCAGCGTCTTAGATCTGTCAACATTTTTTTGAGTGATAGGAAACTTTTATGTTACTTTCAATATAGACTCTTATAGCATTGTAGCACTGGTTCTGTTGCGAGAAGGATGTCAGACTAATTGTTTCTTCAGATTCTCTACTAATTGCGTTTATTTCAGAAAGCTCCTGTCCACGTCTGCGATTTCCCATGGAGACAATCAGAGTCAGTCCCTAATTTTAAGAAATTTGTCAACAATTCCGCATAGACAGTTGGTTTCGCAGGGTGACTATAGTGAACAGAAAGAGAATTGCATCAAGTGCTCTAGAACGGATCAGTCACCGTTCCAAAAAAATTTGAAATATTTAATTCAAGGGTAGAATGAGCTTCACTGCATAAGTAGGAGTATGATTGTGCTTTTTTGCTGTTTTTCCAGCAACAGAAATCTGTGATTAGGTTATTGTGTAAATGCCTCTAGCAATAAAGCAAATATCTTCGTTTCCCTTGTTCTGGCTGATGAAAATTATACTAGGGATCCAATTATGAGAGCCCTTGGGACAGGCTTGTACTTCAGAGTAGTGTCTTTCTATATCTTTCTGTCATTTTGATTAGCACAGTCTGGCATTCTTAAGTTTGAATTTTAGGTCATATTTACTTTCATCGCAAGTGGACTTCCATTTGGAAGTCTTTTTTTGTTTGAAATCCAGATTAACTCCTTTTACATCACGCAAATTGTCTGTAGTCACTGAGAGAGAGAGAGAGAAGCTTAGTTGTTGTAGCAGTCATTTTTTACTGGACTTAGAAATCTTTCCCATAATATTTAGTACGAGACATTGTAAATCTGTGAAGAGAGAGCGAAGTGGGTCTGACGTTCTGGAACGCTTCGTAAGAATGATTGCACGTTCTAAGGAAGCATCTTTAAAAAGAAAACGAGTTTTGCCATTTTAGACAGTACATCTTTGGTTGACAGACAGGAAACATCTTGTTAATGGTTTGGTGTTTGAGGAGATTTTCGGCTGTCAACTGCACAAAAATCCAAAATCAAAATCACTTCGTCAAACCTATAAAAAAAAAAAAAAACAAAAACCAAAAAGTAAAAGTCCCTAAAAAAGAAAAGATATAAAACAGTATTGAAGCTCATAAGTCATACAGTCCTAAAACATCATCCAAGTACCAATCACCTTCAAGTCGGAAGGGTGAGCCTTGTGAAGAAACCTCTATGGACCAGAATAGGAATGCAATAGTAGGTAATAGTGACCTAAAAGAGAGAGGAAACAGACGAGGATAGTTAGAGGCGAGTTCTACGGGATTCGTTAACAGGTCTTCTAGAGGGCGTCTGGTTCCGAGCCGTTGCTGCGTCCATTCTCCCGATTTTCAAAGCTTATTAGTGCATAGCAAGATTCAGTGTGTGGACGGCCAAGGTGATAAGCTATAATAGCTACCGCGAATTATATCTGCTAGCAAGTAAGGAAAAAAAAAATATATCAAAGAATAATGTACAACTTTGCTAAATGGATCATTCTCATATGTTTTGAAATCTTAAAATTTCAGATCACTTTTTTTGGAATTTTCCTGAGGCTTTCAGCATATCTTAAAACGTGCTTCCCTGACTTCCTTGACTGATTTGTCTTTTACCTGACTTTCACGCATAGAGTGGTGAACCCTGAACAGACAGGAAATACTTCTAAAACTGGTATGGAGCATATTCTTACTAGAGCTGTAAGCAACAAATAACATGACAACAAACGAAAACGGTCTATAATTGAAAAGCAAGAAAAATACTAATAATTCAGATTTATACGCTAAGTGCTACAGAGACAAATTATGCAATGAAGGATAATAGAAACGTAGAAGAAATTAGTGCATGTACAATATAGTGGACTTGCTTACTTCTATTAGTCGCAGCCGCACTAAATTACGTTGTAACTTGGAACTTAATTTCTGTATTTCCTATTCCTTAAATCATAAAAATTGCAGGTTAAGGTCCCGCCATAACACAAGCGCCTTTTGGTTATTTGTTCTGATTGGAAGTTCTTCCATGAAGAAATCACCTTGCTCCGTAAATTTTCCAGTTTTAGGCTTTATCCCTCTAACCTTTTTTTGATAAACTTGTTTACATGTTTCTCGAGAACATCTAATTCCCCTAAACTAGCTGCACTATGATGTTCTCCATATAACTGTCCAGTATTACTATTTGCCGTCTGCTTCCGCTGCATTGACCCCTTTCCAATGATCTGTCATCTTACAAGTATTGAAAATATCTTGTAAAACAAAATACTTTCCACAACCAGTTTTCTTATGATCTTTTATTATCAACTACTCCAATTGTGGGCAGTCTTCTTTAGGAGTTAAAGAAAGCAGATTCCCCTTATCGAACTTCGGTAAACATCGTTTACAAATATAGAATGTGCCAACTGTAATTATCGACTATGCTAGCTCGAAAGCTTTCCTACAACAAAGATGTCGAGCCTTTGGTCTTTGCGGTTTATTGAATTGTGTGGTCTTCTGCGTGCATCGCTTGTGTGTTCTTATTACTTTAGTTGTTTGCTGTAGATCTCTGTGAGGGATGGAGCATTTAGCTTGTCAGAGATCATCTGCATGGACCGGGCTGTGTTGCGCCGAGACTGTTGGTGCCATCGGGATTGGCCTTGGCGCTTGGTGGTCGTCTCGTTGGCCGTCCAGGTTTCTTGTGTTTGTATATCTCTTTCGAAAAATTCTCCATTACTTCAAAATACTTCCAAAGGTGAGAACTTGAAATGTGGAATATTTTATATTAAAAACTTAAACCTACAGCTTAATCATCGATAACAGACTTCTTTGGCACCCTGACTGCCTGTTACTAATTGCCTGAATTTCTGTGCTAAAAACGAACACAATTTTTCTCTTGCGAGGGTTTACTTTCTATTTTAGCCAAACAATTGAAATGCTAGCTGCTTGTGGATGGAGCTCGTCAATTTCGATAACAAGAATGAAAACTATATAACAAAAATGGGTTTTTAATTATTTACAAAAATTGATCAACTATTGTAATGTGATGGAGTTTTATCGATTTGGAAGAAATTAGAGTTTAAGCAAATTTATTGAATGAAATTTCATTAATCGTCCAAAACTGCGGCCTGACTCAGTCCGTCAAATTTGTTTTGGTTTGCAACATTTTCGTAAGAACGTTGCTAAAGTTCCGCTATCACAGGAAAGTAGAACTTATAGCATTATAGAAATCCTTAAGCATTCTTTTACGAAATTTGTCGTTTAACAAACGAACAGAAGCACACTTCGAGCATTTCTTACGTCCGTAACGCACATAAACATAGTAAAACACGAAACGCCTATAATTAAAGCTATACCAGTAGAGGTCAAGATAGATAGGAGAAGACTAGCTCAGACAAGGGGATATATATATACTATATATATATATATATATATATATATATTATAATAACAGTATATTATATATATATTATATATATATATATTATATATATATAGATATATATAACTCAAGAGAGGTTTAAAAAGAAGATAAATTTGAAACTGTTAATTTCTAGAAAGGGTGAAGCTACCCTTCTCGAATTCGTAGAGTCATTGAAGAAATTTTTAAACTTTCCTACTGTCGGTCTGATGCAAGTGTGCTGAAACCTCCCCTATCGAAATCGTAGCTCTTCCGTGAATGGTGTTGATCGAAGCTCAAAACCTGTTCAACTTACCAAACCCACAGCTTTCCGCAAATGCGGGACATGGGTGACGTGATATTATAATCATATATATATATAGTATATAGTATAAGCTATATAATATATAGTATTATATATATATCTATATATATTATAGTATATAGATAATATACTATGTAATATAATATAATATTATATAGTATATATTTATATATAATATTCGGAATTAGGATTATTACTGAACCCTAATCTATCCCGGTTAGAAGGTTACGGCACAATTTTGCCGATAACCGATACCGATACTACTACTCACAAAATTACACCGAATACCGCGATACCCTCGAAAACGACCGATTACCACCAGATTACCGAATAGCCGATACCATGGCTATCGGGCATCACTAATATATACCGTGTAGATATATAATATAGTATATATATAGATATATATTATATATATATATATATAAATTATATATTATATATATATATATATATATATCTACTATATTAATAAATATAAACATATATAATAATCGTATATGATTATATTACTATATGATATATAATATACTATAGCTATGTAAATATAATAGTAAATATATATATATAGTATATTATTATATATATATATAATATATATATATATAATATATATATATATACTATATATAGACTATATATTTTATTTATTTTATTATATATATATAATTATATTATTAGTAGTAATCTTATACAAGGTATCTATATAAATATATATATGATATAATATATATGTATAATAATATATATATATA
>JABUQX010085232.1:0-7500 GCA_015478945.1 Trachelipus rathkii
CCACCTTTCTCCTGTCTTCAGTCTACTGAGATCTCGTTTTTCCTTTACTTCTTCTTCTTCATTCTTACTTTTTCTCTTTATTTCTTCTTCTTCATATTTATTCACTATTTCATTATTCTTTAATTCTTATATTATACTTTACTTATATTCTTAATTCTTAATTTATCATTTATTCTATTGATTATAACTTTAATCTTTATTTACTTATTTTATTATCATTAATTCTTATCTTTTTATTTAACTTATTCATCTTCTTAATTCTTCTCTTTTATATATATTTTTACTATCTTCATTACTTTACTTTTACTATTACTATCTTTATTCTTTACTTAATACTTTATCAATGCTCACTTATACTTCTTCTTATACTTCTTTACTTCTTATTCATTCTTTACTTATCTCTATTCTATCTTTACTTATCTTTTATTCTTCTTCTCTTCTCTTCTTTACTTACATTCTTTATACTTCTTATCTATATCTTATATTCTTTTGTAATACTTATCTTATATATTAATTATTATTATAATTATAATATTATAATTAATTATATATAAAAATTATTTTATTATCATGATATTTTATTGTTTTTTTTATTATCTTATATATTTTATTATTATATTATTATTATATTATTATTAATTTATATAAATATAGTTCTTATACATATATCTATTTAAATATATGAGTACTTATATTTATAAGTAAATTTCTTCCTATATTTATTTACTAATTATAGTGCTAAGCTTGTATAATAAAAAAACTTTAAATGAGCGTATTTAGAGTCAGAACCCTGTAATAAAATATGTATAGAAATTCACACCATTTAAATTCTTAATCTATCCATAAATAGTCTGAGTAATATATATTGCTGCTGAATCACATATATCATTTCATTATGAGTATATGTTGTAATAAATAATATAGATTACCAAAGGTTTAACCGTGCAGACGAACACTGTGTCGTAGCACGTGCTAGGGAAGTAGGGAAATCGACTATCCAGCTCGCGGAGAATCATATTGCATCTATTTTGTAATTATTTTGCAATATCTCTAACTAGACACTACTTTTCTTCGGTCGGGAACGCGATGTGTAGTTACGTTATCTGGCAAAAGGTATAATAAATAAATAAAAAATAAACTCGAAATCATTAAAGAGTAACTTAGTAAATGTATATGTAATATTACACCGTTTATTCAAATATGTGTAATATATATATATATATTTTCTTACTTTCATATATCTTAATAATAATAAATTATATATATCTATATATATATATAATATATATATAATATATATATTAATATCTATATATATATATGTGATGTTACTAATATTATATATTAAATATATATAATAAATAATTTTGATATACATATATGTTTGGAAAGTATAGAGAAAAATTGAAAAAAATGTATTAATCTTTTATATTTTAAATTATTAATTATATAATATTAATATTTAATAATATTAAACCGGTCCACAAGGATAAAAGCATAGATGAAAAACGAAATTCACTAATGATGCGTAGGCAATTTCCTCTCTCTCTATCTCTAATCTATCTATCTATCTATCTTACTTATCATCTCTCTATCTATTACTATATCTCATAATCTCCTATCTTTCTCTCTCATCTCTCTTGATTAATATAAGAGTATCTTGAACAGGCGGATAGGGTTAGCGGCTGACGATTATAATTAAAGAAATAAATATCTCTTCGATAATAATGATAAATGCTATAATATAATAAAAATAAATAATATATAATAATTATAAATTAATATTTATAAAATAATAATAATAATATTAATAATTAAATATATACATAATAATTATAATAATATATTAAATAAATAATAATACTAATAAAAATAATTAATAATATAAGAAGAAGAAAGTAAGATGAAAAAATGGTATAAATGAATACTGATAAGCAGAGTTAAACAACTTTCAAATAACTTATTTGGGGGTTGATAGTTGCTTTCATGTGCGGGGGTTATTTTTATATTATATATATGTGTATCATTTTGTTACCTTGTTGTCGTGGACGGTATAAACTGTTTGTTTGTTGTTGCCTGAATGTTTGTATAGTTGTTGCTGTTATTTCTAGTTGTTGTTAGCTTAGCTGTATGTTATGTATTAAGTGTTAAGTTAGCCTATTATGATCTGTTAGCCTTATGAGATTTTTATGGGACTGTGATTTTATTGCAGATGAATGGAAATAGAAAGAAAAAAATGAAGAAGAATGGATAAATGAGAACAGATATGATAAAAAAAGTTCAAAGCTCTAAAACACACTTCACATTATGCACTATGCTAATGGAGCGGCTTTGAAGTAAATTGTGAGGTTTGCGATGTTGTTCTGTATTATATAGTACTAGAATAGAGTAACACATGGAGAGTAGAACTTGTATTGTTGTTGTTAGTTAAGTTACAGAGTTGTTGTTAGGTTGCCTCGTAGTTATATTTGTTAGAACGTTTGTTGTGAGCTTGAAACGTTGTGTTGTTAAGTAGTTTATATTTGTTCTATAGCTTTTATGACTGTTGGCTGTTTTTTCGACTCATAGTGGATTTTGTGATGATAATTGAAGGAACGTAATAAGCGTAGAACTCTTTTGTAATAAATCTCATTTTCAATATCGTTATAGAACTATTTATGCATGCATCGGGAAGGCCGATGGTAGTTCACGGTTACCTGGAAAAAGTAAATAATAAAATAAAAAATATAACGTATTTGTTGTAATTCTGATAGTATACACTTTATGTTAATCTATAATAGTAATTAATATATATATATACTAATAATATGCTTAGTGTTTTATGTGTGTGTAAACAATCCTATAACCTTTTATCATTTATTTTAGTAATTATATATATAACTTATAACATTTACTAGAATTTATATTTATGTATATATATCTATATTTTTTATTATTAATATCAATTTTATAGTATATTTATTATATATTGACATTTCATATATACATGTATTTGTATATTGATTTAGTTAGCTATAAATGTCTTAAATATATATGGACATAAGCATGAGATATATAATAGATTATATAATATATTATATATATATTGAGAGGTATTTATGATTCACCTAATGTTAAATATATTTTGGTATATATATATATTTGTAGTTATATTTTCACACATTTATATTTGAAAACCGTGAATCCCCACAAAGCAATAGATTGAAAATGTTCTGTATAATCAATCTTTGATGAGCGTCGGATAGGTCATTTTCTCCTCTTCTCGATACTGCTCTCCTCTCCACCGATAATAATCTGTTTAATGGCATTTTGAATCAAATTTGATTATATTCTTTATCTCTATGTTACTTTCTTATCTATACCCAACATACAACTTCTCTCGTAATCTCTCTCCATCTCTCCTCTCTCGGATAAAGAGATTTCTTGAAAGGGATGGGTGCGGCATAGAGAGTTAATGAATATAGTAATAAAATATATAATAATAATAATATAATAATTTTAATAATATAATAAAATAATAATAATAATAATAATATATAATCACCATGAGTGATTATAAAATGACCGATAGGTCAAAATAAATAATAATAAGAAGGTAAAGACCCGAAGAATGCAAGAAGAATGAGAAAGAAGAAAGTAGAAGAAGAATGGCCAATATTAATCGAGGAAAAAAAGGAGTATAAATTAAAAGTGATATATACATTGCTTTTTGTGGGTTGTTGTAGAGTTTATTAGTTGCAATCTCATTTTTGTTATGCCTTTTATATGTCTTGTTGTCCGTGGAAAACTTTGTGTGCTCTGTTGTTGCTTGTATAGATTGCTAGTAATATTGTGCTTGTTTGCATTTAATGTTGAGTTAGTTGCTAGCTGTTGCTGTTGTTTGTTAATGCTTTATTGACTGTTGCTGTTTGCGAGTGGTGATAATAATTGATAGGAGAGGAGAGATGAAAAAAATTGAAAGAAGGAAGAAGAATGAAAAATGAGGAATCGAAAGAAGAAGAAGAACAGGAGTTAAAACACTTTCATAGCTTTTTCGCGCGGTTGATATGTTCTAGCTTGAGATTACTCATGTTGCATGCTGTTTGTCATATGATGAACCAAATCGTGGCGTACGACTAGTATAGTGATGCTTTGTTGATCGTTGTTGTTGCTCGCAGAAGAAAGCTTGTTATTTGGGGATAGTGATCTGTCGACTTTTGTTGTTGTTATGTTTAGTAAATATGTCTTATAAAGTATGCGGTCATCCTTGGGGTCCTGGGTTTGCTGTGAGTGTTTGCCTTCCGAAATTTACTTCTCGAGATTATGCTTAAAAAGTAATAACAATACGCGCACGCTTGGAGAGTTTCATCTGATGAAAGATTAATATATAGTATAGAGGGGGAGTATGTGGCCCTATGATCACACACAGTGGCGTATATAAGTCTTGTTGATTGGTTGTAGTTGCTGTCAATTGTTGTCCCGCTAGTTCTGGTTTATGAATGGTCTGAGAAGACTGAATTTCCTCTGCTTTAGATATGAGCTTAATCAGGTTTAGAATATTGACTTGAGACATGTAGAAAAGAATTTATAATATGTTCTGGATTGAGATTTTGTTGCAACCGTAATTAGATATCATTTTATTTTGTTAATAGAGTTTTTGTTTAATGTTGTCGTAATTTCTGATTCGTATTCCACACCGAATTCATTATAGATGCGAAGCCTACATCGGGTTCAGTGTGTCGATGATAGTATAGTCGTAGTTGCATAGATATAGATCGTGTGAACTTGACGTAGTTGTGTATGGTGTGTAGTGTGGTGTCGCTGTGTGTGTGTGTGTGTGTGATCGGCAGTCAGCTAGTGTTGGGCTATTAATATTGCAATATATATCATCAGATTAGCTATCGAATGCATCGATGTACATCGATGCATATATTACGATGCAATTATTAGCTCATTATTAATGTGTAACTCTTGGTTTCAAACTAATACTTTATTCAAATAGCTTTAATATGTGGAGTGATATGTATGCTTTCATGTATTTGTTCTGTTTGTTCATCTGTTGTTCTGATGGCGAGTATGATACTGTTGTTGATTGTATTTGTTGCTGTTGTTGTTGTTATTGCTGTTATGTTGTTGTTGTTGTTGCTTTAGACTGGTTTGTATGTTGTTGTTGTTTGTTGTATATTAGTCCTTAAATAAATATTTATGACTGTTGTCTGTTTTCTTATGAGACTATGTGGATTTTGTGATGATGTTATATTATATACATGAAATAAGAGATGAAGAAAAATGAAGAAGAAGAAGATAAGGAAAAATGGATCGTAAAGAAGAAGAAGAACCAGAGTTTATAAAAACTTATTCTAGTTACCGTTTATTATTGTTGAGATTATAATAACATTAAAATAATAGTTAAATAATAATTAAATTAATATATAATAATAAATATAATAATATTAATATATAATATATAATAATAATAAATATAATAATAATAATAATAATAAAATACATAATAATAATAATAATAATAATAATAAAATAATATATAAATATAAATAATTAACTATAAATAAATTAAATATATAATACTATATAATATATAATTATATAATATATATATTAAATATATATATATATATATTTATTATATATATATATATATATTATATATATATATATATAATAATATATAATATAATTATATAATATATTATATATTAATAATATATATATATATAATACAAATATTATTAATAATAATATATATATTATATATATTAATTTTATGTATAAGTTATCTAGTATATATATATATATAATTAATATAATATTATATATAATATATAGTATAAAATATTATAATTAAATATATATATATATATATATAATATATATATATATATATTATTAATATAATTAATATATATATTAATATATATATATATATATATAATATATATATATATATTATTATATATATCTATATATATAATATATAGACATGTCTGTAAATATATATATAATATCTAATTAATAATATATATATATCTATATATATTATATATAAGGGAGATATATATATATATAATAGATATAAATATATATATAATATATATATATATTAGTTAGAGTTTAATTTGTCAAGAAAACTGCATCTTTCTTTTTATAAGCCCAGGGCGTAATCCTTATCGGATCAGAAATAGTCGGCGAAAGGTAATTACCGTGAACTAAAGGGATTAACTTTTTCTCGATTTAATCCCTTTGACCACAACCTCATTAGCCTAATTCCCTGAAAGCTCACCAAAGCCATGCATGGGAAGATAAATTTTTTATTCATTTATTTCATAATTTAATACACAATTTGAAACTCAAATTTGTATATAAAGATGAATTCAAATAAGGTCTGAAAGGCCGCTTAGCACGGTCAGATAAGTCCTAGACTTACCTGCCGATCACCGTGCTGAGCAGCCGAAAGGACAGGATTCGAGTTCCTATCCTGTCCAATTTTATAGTGGAGTTAAGAGAATGGGGAGAAGTAGGGGGTAGAGATAAAAAACCCTCTCTCCTAATGACATTGCCGACGAAGATCGAAACGAGTATGCCAACTGCGCGAAACCGGTGGTGGCGGCGGCAGAGGCGTGGCGGAGGGCGGAAAGCGGATCGGTGCGAAGGCTGCGGGAACCAAGTCGGCGGGGCGAAAAACGGGCGCGCGTGGAAACGTAAGTGTGTGTGTGTGTGCAGGGCAAGAGAGAGTAGGTTTGATGATGATGTAGTCATGGCAACAGACAAAGGGGGGTAGGGGCAATGGCAACAACAGCTAAGAGGTGGGGTAAAAGAGATGGTGGGGGATAGAAGAGAAAAAAAGGGGGTAGGGGTAACGTGTGTGGTGTTGTGTGTGTGTGTGTGTGGTGTTGTGTGTGAATGTGTGTAAATCACATCTCGTGTAATGTTGATGACCTGCGTCATCAACATACACTCGAATGTGCCGCACCTACGGTGCGCACACATACGAAAATATAAAAAGGGGGGTAGGGGAAAAAAGGGGGGTAGGGTAAATAATAATATAAAATAATAAAATAATACACGCATATACGTACAAATAAAATTAACAATACATAAAAAAATAACAATCATATGTACGCGCGCTAGCGGGCTTGGATGTCGTGCATAACCATTGCAATGTTCTTTGCAACATTTTGCAAATGTGGGAATCCCCTATCTTGTACTTAGTAACTACTTCTCATGTTATATATATATACTATATATATATATATATATATATAATATTATAATAATATATATATAATAAATATTTATATAATATATATATATATATATATATGTCATATATTATATATATTATATATATATATATATATATATATATATTATATTATTATATTATATATTGATATATATATATTATATATGGTCCTATCGTGTTTACGACTCGTCGTTTTAAATTTTTTTTTTGTTTTTTTTTTAATATATTTCTAATATATGATACCAACAATAAATTTC
>JABUQX010085232.1:15000-17500 GCA_015478945.1 Trachelipus rathkii
ATACTTTTTTAACTTTGTGTAATAAAACTGAATTAAATATATTTTTTTTAAATATTTTATTTGGTTAATTAATTATTAGATTTTAAAAATGGATTACGATTTCACAGAATATGTAATGAATATTAAAAAACTAATAAAGGAGATCAAAGAACAAAGTTGTGATATGTTTGTAGAAGAAAAATTAAATGAAAGCAAAAATAGAAAATTTCTATCAGACATGTTTATAAAACTGGACCTATACTATAAAATTTTTAAGGGTAGTAACTACATTAGTTTCAAACAAATAAAAGATGAAGGTATAAAAAACGTATAAAAAAAATCGAAATAAGTTTTGAAAAAGATATAGTAAAAGTTAAAAATACAGTACGAATAATTTATGATATCTTGGGTATTTTAGATGAAGATAAAGCTATAGAAAAAGAAAGAGACATAGTGAAAGTTAGTTCTACTAAAATAGTAGATAGAAAAGAAAAATCGATATCAGTAGGAAATGATTTCAAAATCGTTTCAAATTCCATAGACAAGGATATTGGTAAAGAAAAAAGAGAATCGTTAAACGATTATAAAAATAATGTTGACATACAATCACTTGAAGACATGGAAGCAAAAGGCATACTTTCTAAAAATAATTTTTCGACGGATATCATTAGTAATACGAATTCCAAAGAGGGATTCATAAAGGTGAATTAACAAAAGCCGTTTGAAAAGATTATTAAGGAAGATGAAGTAGAAGTGGAAATCAAAGGTCATATTGAAGCGATTCAAACAAACAAAGAAGTTTCTAAAGATAGGTCAAATTTAAGAAATTTGAGAAATAAAGGACCTATTTTTAATGAAGTAAAAGGTTTGAATTCGCAATATATACTTTTGAAATAATTGAGTAACAACGTAATAAACACTTTAGCTATTAAAATAAAGATAGAGGTGGAAGATATGAAAGAAATTAATATTATGACAAGCAATCTTAGTACAACCATTGCGAATTTTAAAAGCAATTTGCCTAAGCCTTGTCAAGAAACAAAAGATTCTAAAGTTAAAACTAAAATAATGAAGTCTCTTCCATATAAGTTCCAAGTTACTATTTTTAAGAAAAATAAAAAGTCAACATTTAAGAGAAATGAGTTTGAAGATATCAAAGATAAAAGTTTAAAAAACCATATAGATTTAGTTCAAAATTCAAACAAAGAAAAACAAAGTAAGAGAAAACCTCTTAATAAAGAAAGAAGAAATAAGGTTCAAAGAAGTTACAAAAAACTTGAAACAAAAATGAGACAAAAACTAGGAAACAAAAGTATTTTTCACAAAAAGAAATTCTACTATAAAAATAAAGAAAGCGCACAAGAGTGCAAAACAAAGTGAAAACAAAATACAAGATAAAATCTTGAAACATACTATTTTGTTTAAAGAAAGTGTAAAGAAGGATAGAATTAGGTTCTATATTTTAATAGCGCAAAGAAAGTTGCATATAGGATTTAAATATGTTTTCAAATATGCTTTCACGAAGGAGAATGAAAATTGACTTGATATTTAGTTTAAGTAAAAGGAAAAAGATATTTTCATATTTATTTTTATTTTTATTTTGTTTACTTTTTATTTTTATTTCGTTTAATTGAAAGAGTTAAATAAAGTAAGCAAATCGTCCGAAAAACGGGAAATGTTAATGTTTATTTAACATTAAAATAAATAAATAACTTTAATAATTGCAAATATCATAAATTGCAATAGAACGTTGCATCATAAAGATCAACAAACGCGCATGTGTGAAATTGAGATATAGCCGGGAGAAAATCCTCCCAGCTTTTGCAATTTGTTTAGAATAACAAGAACAAGTGTTTATAAAATAAAGCTTACAAATTAAGACCATATTACTATTTGATAACGCCATTAAAAAGCCCAATAAATCAGGTAAAAAGCTATTTACTTTATATTATGATTTGTTAATAAATGTATTTTGATTTCATCACTTGGAAAATCTATTGTAAAATTATTAACGGTCTATTATATATTTTGTTTCAATTTACTATGTATTTGTTTTATATTTTCATAATTTTTTTTTTGTATATAGCATTATTTACATTATTGTTTTTTATTGTTTTAATTACAGAACCTGAAATTTAATGGCAATATTTTATAATAAAAAGTTTTTGGATTTCTGTGTATGATTCCTTCTTTTTGGTTCTATCTTGAGAAGTTATATATATATATATATATATATATATATATATATATATATACTATATATAGTAGTATATTATATATATATATTATTATATATATATATATATGTTTCTATATATTTATATATATTTTATATATAGTATATATATATATTATATATTATATATATATATATATATATATATAGTATAATTTAAAATAATTCCAAATATGTTTTTGTGAAAAGTCAAAAATATTTGTGCTTAAAATAAAATTGTTGCTTTTGAGCGGTTAATATTAAAATTTGGGCTAAAAAACTTATAAGAACATTAATATAGATAAT
>JABUQX010085232.1:25000-32363 GCA_015478945.1 Trachelipus rathkii
ACATTATCAGTCAACTGTCACTTGCTGGACCACTCTGCATCCCCGGTCGAGATGTCCAGACTAAACGCTGATACTTCCCATTGGTTGTCCGCTGTCAGATTCCATAATCCTGAACTTTAACCATCTGTACTGCAACTGGATCTTCACGTTAGGGTTCTTAATCGAGCCCCCCCCCCAAAAAAAAAAAAAACGGTCCCGAAATTTGTGCCCGTCTCTACGGGATTTTAAAGCTATATCATTAATGATGATGATCATTCATCTCAAACATATACTTAACTTTTCCTTACGTCTCAGTAATCCTTATAAATTTTTGACTTTCTTTCGTCTTCGCCAACAATTTACTGACTGTTTTCAAATTCTCTTATTCGGCAAATTATACCTTTCTAATAATTTAGTTGGTAGTTTCTTCAAACCATTCTCATACAATATATATATATATATATATAATATATATATATAGTATATATAATATATATAATATATATATATATATATTATATTATAACTATATATTATATATATATAATTATCTATTATATATATATGTATAGTATATATATATATAAATATATATATATAGTATATATTATATATATATATATATATATATATATATAGTATATTTATTATATATATATATATATATATATATATATTATATATATAAGTTTATATATATATATATATAATATATACTATAGTATATTATATATATATATATATATTTTATATATATATATATATATATATATATATATATATATATATTATATATATATATATATTTATATATATATATATAGTATATATATTATATTTATATATATATATGATATATATATAGTATAATATTTATATATATATATGATATATATATAAATATATATATATATATATATATATATATATAATAATATAAATTATATATATATATATATTATATATATATATATATATATATATATATAATATAATAGATATATATATATATATATATATATATATAATATAAGTATATAGTATATAATATATATATATATAATATATTATATTATATATAATATACATAATATCATAATATATATATATATTACTATATATATATAGTATTATATATATATATATATATTATAATATAATATATATTATATTATATATATATTATATATTAAATTATATATATATAGTATATATATATATACTACATATATACTATATATTATATATATAGTATATATATAATATATATATATATAGTATGATATATAATATATATTTATATAATATATATTATATAATATATGTTATATATAGTATATATATATTTATATATATATATATTTTATACAGTAACCCTTCACCTATCGCGTTCACACCCCCGTGATAGGTGAAAATTCGCAAGAGGCAGCGAGAGAGGAAAATAATACAATTACTTATTTTTAACCCTTTATACATATCCTGAGAACACTTCCTATTCTAATTATAATTACTATATATATAGTATATATAGTATATATTATTATTATATATATATAAATAATATTATATATTATATATTATTAGTATATATACTATAGCTAGCCAATAGTGTGCGTGTTCGATCTCACATCGGCAAACTACAAAGCTCAAGCGAGTCTATTGTTCCTTACAGTTTACGCGGGTATCAGAGAGAGAGAGAGAGAGAGAGAGAGAGAGAGAGAGAGAGAGAGAGAGAGAGAGAGAGAGAGAGAGAGAGAGAGAGAGAGAGAGAGAGAGAGAATTCAAACCACACGAGTAGGGATGCCGCAAGAGGACCGATACATATCGATATTGATATTTTTTTCGATAGTATCGAAAAATATCGATGATATTTTTTTCAGTCGATACATCGATATATCGATATTTTATTTTCAGTATCGAATCAACGATATTTTTTTTACTTCTAGAAATTTTTGGCAGTTTTCATTTTTCAGAAAATAACATTTAAGCAAAATGTTGTGTATTTGTCAGGCACGTTTGGATGATGGGACCATTTTTGTTCTGAATCAGGGAGGAGGGGGAAGGAGGTCAGATGACATACAGAGAAGTATAAGCCTATAGCGGAAAAAAATTTCATAAAATATACTATTGATATTTTAACTTTTCAGAATTAGATTATTTGTAAAAAGTAATACAGGAGAATACTAGTTTTGATGTTAAGGTTAATCTTATTAAGTTTAATTTAATCTTGAATTAGAAATGTTTAAGTTTATATTCGAAGATTATACATTACTGAGCTTTTTCCTCTGTAAAACCACCTCCACTGCTAATTTAGGGACATGATTAGTGTTCTATATATATATATATAGTATATTATATATATATCTAATATATATAATATATATATATAATATATATATATATATAATAGTTATATTAATTATATATATATATATATATATATATATATATATATATATATATATAATTATATATATAATAATTAATACTTATATATATATTATATATACTATTATATAACTAGTATTTATATATATATATAATCGATAATAAATGAGTAAGAGATATCCTATATATATACTTATATATATATACTAATAGTATTATATATAGATATATATATAATCTATATATATATATATACTATAGTTATATATAATATATATATTATATATAGTTATATATAGTCAGAGGCGACTCTACCACGTACGTGCTGTTCGGTGCTTAGAACGAGTTAATATTCATACAAGCGATTCGATCTTTAACAAATTCCATAATTTGTTACGATGAAAATTACTTATTTTTTGGCGAAATTGGTCAATGAATAAAAGTAATTTACTTCAATAGGTGTATATGGTTTTCAAATTAATTAAAAATGGTGACGCTTCTTGCTTGGAATGAATAGCGAGATTGTTGTGTGGTGAATTAAATTTACATTAAATTTACAGACTACCTATTAAATTTAATTTTATTATATATATATATAATATATAAAATTATAATATATATATTTAAATATATATAATATAATATATATATATATAGTATATATAATATATATATATATAATATATAGTATATATATATATAAAGTTATTACTCTTTTTTCTGCCGATATATCGATATTTTTGACCGATATAAACAACAATTTTATATTTTTAAAATATATATATCGATATATCGAAATTTTATTTTTATATCGGCATCCGGCTACACAGAGAAGTTTAACATGTACATACATATGACATGGTATTCTTATGGATGGTAATGTATGACAATAGTATGTGTATATTTTAAAGCTTTTGTACATGTTAAAAACTTCCTATGATATTAAATACGTACATACAAATAAAACGAGGGTTGGGCATTCAAAGTACAAGGTACTTTGAGGTACTTTAGTACATTTTTTTGGAGTTAACTGTGTACTGTCTTGTACTTGCAGTTTCTAAAACCACTTGTACTTGTACTTGAACTTGTACTTGAACCTTTTGTACTTGGTACTTGTGCTTGTACTTGCAGTTTCTAAAATATTTTTTTTACAATTTTTTTTTCTTTTTATCATTTTCCTACGTATTTGATATTTTTTTTATAAATGTATTCTAAATAAATTTCCATTTATGAATGTAAAGTAATGTCATTATTTATAATATAATACTTATATAATAATATAGTTAATATAGAGTATGTTATAGTAAATTAAGTAAATAGATATATATATGTATAATGTTAATACTAGTAGATAGTGCATATAGTAGGATGCTAGGGTGATATATATGACGGAGGTAGATATATATATTGTTGGTAATAGGGGCGGTATTAGTAATTGAGAGTAGACTAGGAGTATATATTACGAGTAGTAGCACTAGCGGGCTTAATATATATATAGTGTGTATGCATGCGGCATATGCAGTCAACGCACCTTTTTTCCCAAGACTGGTGATAAGTGCGTACACTAATGTACCAAGACAGAATGTAGTAGAAGACTTAACGACAGCAAGTCGAAGAAAGTCAGCCTTACCTCCTTTTATACTATTAGTGGAGAACTCGCCGCACGAGAAAATCCCCGACTAGAGGTTCCGGGACCGCGACGGACCTTCACTATGGCATCTGCGCCAATGTGGGGTTCATGGCCCTTGGCCAGGTGGGCACAACCATACACCCCTTTACAAAACCCTGCATCTTACTCTATATATGCACTTTTTTCGTCGGCGCCCTGCCAAACTCGACACATTTCACTCCTCCAGGACATTCTTTTGCTTGCATGACTCAATCCACTTTTTCTTTTTTCGGGTCTCGCAGCCAGTTCGATTTCAACACACTGCTCGCACCATTTATACATCCACATTAACAACGCGACTTTCATCCCTTCTTTCCAATGACATAACCATCTAAACAATACCTTAGCACTACCTATTTACTTCATTTATCGCATTTTTCAACATGAAAGCTCTGTTCACGTTATTCCTCATATTTTATGCAATTGCATCTGCAACTAACACGCCACTAAGATTGTCCATTGAACACATTGTAATCTTTAGATCTATCCTCTTTATTCTAGGACCATAAAAGTCTTCCTACTTAATACACAGTCTAACACAGGTAACACTTTAACGCATCACGACAGACACTTAGCGCACTCAAGATTAGCTCTTTACATCCCACCAGGATTAATTGCACCAGCCTCCTTCCATGCAACATTTAACAACTACCTATTACACTGCGCAATCAGCCGTTCGCCCTTGTTCGTCCCCATATATTATCCTAAATATTTAAAACTCGTCATTGTTCCAGCTTGCTCACCATTCTAAGCATAACTCACGCCGTAAGACTGTCCTCACTCGTAAAACCATAACCTTACTTCTTATCTACGTCTACTTTTCAAAAACCATCCTTTTCACACCTCTCCAAATTTTCGTACCAATCCTACTCAAACGTCTCTCAGATTCACCTCACAGAAACCTAATATTATATAGGATATATATATATATGATATATATAATTTATATATGTATATAATATATATATATATATATAATATATATCTTATATATATATATATATATTATATATAATACTATATATAATATATATATATATATATATATTATTATAGAGGCGAGATGGTGATTCATTGGATTTTGAAGTTGTGTAACAAAGCTTTTATGGGGGGTATAGTTCCGGAGGATTTGGAGGAGGTCAATAGATTAGTAGCCTTTAATATCAAGGGTAAGGGGAAAATGTAACTGTAAGTATTATAGGGTAGATTAGTTTATTGAGTGTTGTAGGGACAGATATATGTTGATATTTTGGTCGAAAGGCGTTGAATGAGTGAAGAACTAATTTGGGGAAGAATAAGGTGGCGTTTCGAATGGTAAAGGTGGTGTGGGGGATCATCTGTACATTGAACAAATCGATTGGATAGATGAGGGAGGAGAAGAATAAATGTTATTTAGGTTTTTTTGGATTTGCAGACAGGCGTATAATAGGATTAATAGGGAATGCTATGGCAGGTGTTGTGATATGGTGTTGGTGGTAAGCTTCCGAATATCAAAAGTATTATGACGATAGTGAAGCGTGTGTAAGACTAAATAGATGTCGAAAGTGTTTATTTTAATATTAATAGCGGAGTGAGACTGAGGGATGTGTATGTCTCCTTGGCAATCCAATCTGTTATTGGATGAGGTTATAAAGAATTTAACAGAGGTAAGGAGGTGACAGGGATAGATGTTAGAAGATGGAGATGGGATGAGAGTAGAGGATCCCTACCTATTATAGTGAGGATGATTTGGTTTGTGTGGCGAATCTGAGAGAGTTTGAGAGGCTGGTAGAGAGATTTGTAGGGTGTTTAAAAGAAGGGTTTGAAAGTAAACGTAGATAGAAGTAAGGTTATGGTTGTGAGTGAGGACAGACTCTCAGTGTGAAGTATGTTAGATGGTGAGGCAGCTGAAAAAGTGTCTGAATTTAAATATTTGGGATATATGTTGAATTAAAAGGGAGCGGATGATGCAGAGTGTAGTAGGAAATTGTGAATGGACTAAGGTGGCCTGTGCAGTTAAATCGTTGTGGATGTAGAAGGGATAAGTGTTGAGTGCGCTAGGGTCTACTGAGGGTATGTTGTTACCCGTGTTATGTATAGTAGTGGGACTATGGTCTGGCATAAGAGGTATAGATCTAAATTACAATGTGTTCAGAATGGACAATCTTAGTGGCGTGTTAGGTGTGAAGAAATGATAAAATGAGGAATGAACGTATTTAGGAGTTGTTTGGGTGTGGAGTTGGGTAAATGATAGAGATAAATGAAAGTACTGTTGAGATGGTTTGGTCATGTGGAAGGGATGAATGGATAGACGGTCGGTTAAACGGATGTATGGTGGTAAGTGTGTTGGGAATCGACCGGATGGGAGACAGAAGAAAAGTGGAATGAGTCAAACAAGGAATGCCTTGGAAGAGAGAAATTGTGAGTTTCGCAGAGGCGAGAGAAAAGGTGATAACAGGATGAATGGTGGGTTTTGTGGAGATATGGTTGTAGCCCGGCACCTGGGCAAGAATGTAACCCCCATGACGAGAGGTATAGTTGGGGTCAATCTGCTGGTCCGTGAAAGCTCTAGGGTGGGGATTTTCTGCTGCGCGAGTTTCTACTAAATTGTATAAGGGAGCGTAAGGCTGGGCTTTCTTTTTCTATCTTGCCTTCAATATTCTTCTACTATATTTTATGTTCCGGTATATTTAACGCACCTTGCCTCAGTCTTGGGGAGAATAAGGAGGGTGGTGATAGACGATGATGATTGATGATATGAATTGAATGATGATATATATAGTATATATATTTATATATATATATATATTATATTAGTATTATATATATATATAGATATTATAATATATATTTATACATTATATATATTTATATTATAATATATATATAGTATATGATATTATTTTATATATATATATATAGTTATATTATATATATTATTATATATTATATATATATATAATATATATACTATATATATATATATATATATATATATACTATATATTATATATATATATTATATATATATATTATATATATAATATTATATATATAATATATATATATATATATACTATGCCAGTTTTCATAAAGTACTTGTTACTTGGTTACTTGTCTTGATACCATGTAACTTGTACTTGTACTTGT
This sequence comes from Trachelipus rathkii, assembly GCA_015478945.1. Taxonomy (NCBI): domain Eukaryota; kingdom Metazoa; phylum Arthropoda; class Malacostraca; order Isopoda; family Trachelipodidae; genus Trachelipus; species Trachelipus rathkii. Next base: position 32,166 of record JABUQX010085232.1, read on the forward strand.
ACTTAAGTACATTTTTTGGAGTACATGTACTTGTACTTGTACTTAACAAAATGTACTTGTACTTGAAAAAATGTACTTGAACCCAACCCTGATATAAAAAATATGTAGTATATATTATACAGTATATAAAAAAACTAAAATGCGATATAGATACTGTATTTATTAAAAAACGGATTCATGAAGCGCGGAAAGTGAACT
>JABUQX010085234.1:0-12500 GCA_015478945.1 Trachelipus rathkii
CCTGTCAACGAATTCAAGCTAATATCTCCTGTCATTACCTTTCTATGGTTTTAAACACCTTCAAACGCCTGTTGTTGGTTCATGCCCATCCCTGACTCAACCGGATTTGAGCAGGACTTCCTAACTCTCGCGGATTTCATTTAGACTTTGGCTTTTCCCACCAGAGTTAGAGAGTAGCAGTATATATATATATATATATATATAGTATATATATATATATATATATATATATATATATATATATATATATATATATATATATATATATATATATATATAATATATATAAACTTAAAGTAGTTGCTGCTGATTAAAGAGTCCTGAAAATCACTTCCATTTTGAAAAAATTTTTTTTTTTTTTTTTTTTAAATTACATTCAGTTATATATATATATATATATATATATATATATATATATATATATATGTTATTATTATTGTTATATATATATATATATATATATATATATATATATATATATATATATTTATATATACATATCAATTCTCTGGTGGGAGAGATCAAAGGCCTACATATAACTCACCAGAGTTGGAGAAAAGAATCAAACCACTATCGAATAAGAGGCTGACCTGGTTCGATATCCAGCGTTTGAAAGTGCTCAAATCATAGGAAGTGGAGAAAATAGAAGAAGGAAGAGTGTTCCAGACTTTTCCAGAAGAGTACATGTGGTAATGAGCATAGCGTTTAAGTCTGAGGTCAGAGAGTAGAAGATAGAAAGGTTGAGAGTGTGTGGAAAGACTGATCGCATTAGGAAAGGAAGCATACAATTAGAGATTTCGAAATAGAAGTTCATTGTAATAGTGATTATATATTCAGAAAAATTGGAGAGAGTCAGAGAGAGAAGGAGAGCTGATAAGTTGAAGAGCCAAAGACTCCACAATTTCAAGGGAAGCTCCATGTGTGGAACCACTCAAGATGTGTCAAACAAAATCAATAAATAGGTGAGCAACGTTCCTATGCAGAGCAGGCAATTGAGTGGTGGGGAAACACTTCCGAAGACGCATCAAGACGCCCAACCTCTTACAAGCTAGTTCAGTGAGAGCGATAGAGTGATCCTTCAAAGAAAAATCACTAGGAAAGGAAATATCAATAATAATAATAAAAAACAGAAGAAATATTGAGTTGTATGTTCTCGAAGAAGATGCTTAGTTATGAGGAAGATTATGCCTATTAGATATATGAAGGAATAGAATTTTTGAGACATTTAATCCAACCATTTTCTCTGTCCCAAATTAGTGATATGAGAAAGATCATACGTCAGTTGATCCAAGGTCACCTTTTCGAATTGAAAGGAGTAATGCAGGGTGGAGTCTTCGACTTAATAGTGGATAGGGATGAAGTGACAGACGGAAAAGTTTTTAAAGTTTGGGATCGAACAGAAACCTGAGAAACACCACTAATGTCAGTTTTAAAGAATGAGCGATAGCCGTCAGCAACACAGCTATGGAATGACCAGATAAGAAATCAAAGTAAAAGAGGGGCACCGAAAGAGAAGAGTTTAAAAATTCCAGAGCTTTGTGCCGGACTCTATAGAAAACTATCAAAATGTTTGGTGCTACAGTAAAAATACACCAAAATAACGAAAAGCAGAGGATCAAGAGTTAAGAAAGGAAAGAAGATCACCGGTCGAGCTTTCTTTATGAAAGGAAGCCACACTGGTCATCAGAGATAAGGTTATAAGAATTGAGACGTTTTCAAATCCTCTTCCTAAGGATTTGTATTCGATGTTTAAAAAGAACAGGTCCAAAGGCAATTAACTTGACGAGAGTTAGAGTGTTTGAAGTTATCCACATTCTTTGGCAGAGAGAGAGAGAGAGAGAGAGAGAGAGAGAGAGAGAGAGAGAGAGAGAGAGAGAGAGAGAGAGAGAGAGAGAGAGAGAGAGAGAGAGAGAGAGAGAGAGAGTCAACATTTCTTGAAAATACATTAATGTTAGGGCATTATATATATATATATATATATATGTATGTAAATAGCACAGCATTTATAGCAGCATATATATATATATATATATATTTGAAACTACATATATATGGTATATATATATATATATATATATATATATATATATATATATATCATTGAAAATAATCCTTAATATGTGCTTTTTAAGAAAAGTACAAAAATGTTTATGTTTAAAAATATATTGTACTATGAATGCTTAAAATAAATATTTTGTCTCCAAACTCATATTATATGATAAAATACTACACAATAAAATCTAAAATGTAAGAAAAACTTAAAAACAAAATCCTTTGCATGGTTTTTGTTTTTTTTTAAACACCATTATGCTTTTCTATTTTAAACATATCAAAAATATTAAGAAATAAACCTACAAAAGAAAAACAATTTAACTAATCTAATTAAAACATTGCCTCAGCTTGGTATTCTGTTCCTTCCTTCTCTATCGCCTCAACGCGATGATTTTTGCTCTTTCCAAGCATCAGATTCTCAAAGTTGGTATTTGCAGAATATTGCTGACAGACTCGCGGTAAGGAACAAGCATGTATGATTTTAGATTTACCGGAATTAAATTTAGCGGAAGATATTTAGTCGGAGACTATTAATACGCTAACGATTTTCAAAGTAGTGAACACGCTAATCAGTTAACGAAAAAGTTAGCTTCGCTAATAGCTGATTAAACGGAACTATGACCAGCACTATATATATAATATATATATATATATATATATATATATATATATATATATATATATATATATATATATATATATATATTATATATATATATATATATATATAAACAAATAAATATAAATAAATATATATATATATATATATATATATATATATATATATATATATATATATATATATATATATATATATATATATATATATATATATATATATATATATATATATATATATATATATAATGTGTTTGCTTGAGTGGGTGTACAGGACAGTCAGGACCCATCACGGCACGAAAATCCAACTCTATGGATGTCCTAAAACTTTTTTAATAAATTTCCAAAAAAAAAAAAAAAAAACGAGTCTTAACAAAATTCTATTGATGTATGTTAAAAAAAATAAAAGGCGAGTCCTAAATTAATTCTATTATTATGTGTCAAAAAAATAAATTACAGAATATTTATTCAGTTCCTGAAGATTAGCAAATACTGAGCCACTATTGAAGTGAGACGATTTTGATAAGACATGGGATATCCTTTTAGAAGATGTTATGGGCCATAGTGTAGGAAATTGGCGAAGGCGGATGGATTCCAGTTGAGAGCAATCATTGAATATGTGGTGAAGAGATTTTGGAGGGTGGTGATGGTAGAATTTACAGGATCCCGTAACATGTAGTGACTGTGAGAGATATTGGTCTGGCCAATGCGGGGTAGTAAGAGGATCACCTCCTGCAAGCGATTTCGTTTGTGAGAGGAATATCACTCACCAATATCTGGCTTTATATTTCCAGGATTCGCCCCTAATCGATCATTTTACGAGCACTCCTGCAGCGAGATCAGAAGTCTTGTCAAAAAGCAGAATAATAATCAGTTGATGGAAGGCGACCTTGTCGAATTCCATACTGGGGGTACCGAGAACAGCTATAGAAAGAAGAGGAGGACACTGCGGTCTCTCTGTCAGAGGTTTCATTGTCAGTCGCCCCTACGTGAGAGGGGTTTAAGAGAGTATAATTTGATTCTTGCAAGAGTGAATCAGCCGGAGAAATTGCTGTACAGGGGATACTATTGTGTTTTTAGAGTAGGAGGTTTTGAGAGCCTGGATGGTACTGAGCGAATCCGAATAAATGACATAAGGGTGACCTTGGTTAAGGAATAAAATACGAGAGAGGGCAATCATCATAACTATTAGATCTGCCGTAAAAATTGAAGCCTAAGAGGGGAGGGTAAGGGAGGGTTTGTGAGACAAGGATGACGCCTTTAACAACACGGCTGGGTAGCTGGATTTGGAAATATAGACAGGAGTCACAGGACCAGGCAAATGGAGGGAGCAGGGAATTGCCAAAATGTATATACCCTTCATCATAAAAGAACGGCAGACATTTTGCAAAGAGAAGTTGAGGGAATTAAGAATGCTATAAACTGTGTTTTACAGATGGCCAGTGAGAAGGATTCACAGAGGTATCGGTAATAGTTCGGTTTGATAATGTTAAATACGATTGTTTTTCCGACAACCTGGTTATCGGATATTGCAGCTACCATATATAAAATATGGTTTGTTCGAACACGTAAGAGTGACACTGGCTTTGGCAAAATTTACATTAAATAATTTTTCAAAAAAGAAAAATTTTTTATATAGTAAGGGATATATATATATATATATATATATATATATATATATATATATATATATATATATATATATATAGTATATATATATATATATATATATATATATATATATAATATATATATATATATATATATATATATATGGTTTAGATTTTTTGAATTTTCTCACAGTATGTAAATAGGGACTGGTAAATTTTATATAAAAACAAATTATATATTTGAATCAGCGGAAAATTTTAAAATTATTTCCATTTGGGGCTCGAGCCGACGGGGGCTGTAGAGGGGGATTGTTTATACCTCCCAGGGATGGTCGGTGTCCCCAGACACCCACGGCTAAAGACCAAAGGTTCCGAGACCATCCCCGGAGGGGGATTAGTCCCCCCTGTCGTCCACCGGGAGGCGCTCGAGAGAATCCGACCCTGCCATCTTTGCGGTTTTCTCTATGGTATTCCTTTAGTTAAAGTAATACCAAAGTGTTTTTGGAAGTAAATTGCCTTTTTTTTTTTGGTCTTTGGGTGTTCGTGAAGTTCCTCCGACCATCTCCTGCATGAAACGTCCCCCTCTGTTCCCCGTCGGCTCGAGCCCCTAAATGGGGGAAACAATTTTTAAAATATTTTTTGATGAATAAGCCAAAAAAAAAAAAAAAAAAAAGTTAAATCCCATCTTTAGAATTTTCGGCTGATTCCAAATATATAATTTGTTTTACTGTAGGACCTGCCGTTCTCTAGTTACATACAATTGTGAGCATTAGTATCTGATTCATCTATATATATATATATATATATATATAGCATATATATATATATATATATATATATATATATATATATATATATATATATATATATATATATATATATATATATATATATATATATATATATATATATGCCAACACTTATTGTGGACACAAATAATAAATATTTACGTCGAAATAAACTAAAAATTAAATAAATGAATTTGAAAATAAATCAATTTGAAGCTCAAAAATAAAAAAGTAAGTTCTTTATAGCAAATCAAATTTTTAATTTTTCTTTAATTATAAAATCGATTATCTTTTCTTAAAAATATCGATATCTGACACATTACGTTTTTTCGAAAAAACCCATTTTTTGGCTAACCCTGAGCAGAATCGGTGTCAGTACAGACAGTATTGGGGTTTGAAAGCGAAAATAGCTTGCTCACATGATATAATCCCTTCACAGGGAGGGCGGTTTAATATCTTCCTCAGCTTCTAGGATAACCCGTGAGGAGGATCGGAAAGCTCCCATAGAGATACGAATCGCCTCGTTATGGATGGGGTCTAACAGGTGTAGTAGAGTTGGAAAGGCCTGACCATATATTACCCAGGCATAGTCCAACTTCGATCGAAATAGGACGATATGGAGAGGTGAAAAGGACTTGCTATCAACGCTTCAGGTTTCTGATGTGAGATAACGTAATAGGTCAAGCGCACGATGACAAGTCATTTTCATGTGTTTAATGGTGGTTATCCGGAATGAGGCCCGGAAATTTGACCTTTGAGGTAACCAAATAAGGTTAGGTCTGCTGGAGGTAGGTGGCATGTTCTTCGACTCTCTTTCTTCTGAAATAGTACTATTAAAGTATTGGCGGCTGAGAAGTGGAAGCCATGAGATTCCCCCATTGTGAAACGTTTTCAATGGCTAGTTGGAGTTGGAGTTCAATAAATGATAGCCTGCCATCGACGATGCATAATGCCACGTCATCAACAAATATGAACTCTTATTTATTCTGCGCATACGCAATTCCGAATTACTGTCACCCGTCCTTAAATTATATTTCTGATGTTACAATCTTCGTTTAAATACCACCGTTTTCTCGATATAATTATCATCACAATCTGAACAAGGAATCTTATATAAATACTCCAACCTCCAATGATGCAACTGACTTTGATGGCTTCAATGATCTCTTTAGAGTACAAAAAAAAACAATTAACTCTTAAAAATATGATTTCACCGAACCATATGCTTGTGCTGGGATTAATAATGTATTTTTAATGTCAAAAGGTTTACTTGTTCGATCGATCAATATTTCTTCTTTTTTGCTAGTATGTTTAGTATTTCTATAAACGGTGCAAGATACAAAAAAAATTTGAACACCTTCTTAACAAATTTAATTTCATTATCTAAAAATTGAGGACTGCCCAGCGTATATGAAGGTAGAAATTGTCCCATTAAAACTCCCATTTTGGTTTCTTCAGAGTGTTTTGAATACCAGTGCACATATAAATCTACATGTGTTTTCTTTCTATAAATTATAAAAGTGGTAAATTACTTCTAGAATTAATGACTAAAATGTCCAGAAAGGGGAGCTTCCCATTTACTGCTTCTGTAGTGAATTTTATTGACTGGACACAGTTATTAATTTATCTAAAATAGTATCCCAGGCGAGACACTCTTCCGGAATTATCAAAAACATATCATCAACAATATATTTACAAGATTAAAGAATTTTTAATTATATTTGGAAGAAATTTTCTTTCGAACAGTACCATGAAAATATTACTTAGTGTAACTGAAAAAGTTTATCATATCAATGCGATTTAATTGATTATGATAGATATATATATATATATATATATATATATATATATATATATATATATATATATATATATATATATATATATATATATATATATATATATATATATACATATGTAAATATATGTAATATATATATATATATATATATATATATATATATATATATATATATATATATATATATATATGTTATATATATATATATATATATATATATATATATATATATATATATATTATATATATATATATATATATATATATATATTAGTAATATATATATATTTATATATATATATATATATATATATTATATATATATATATATATATATATTTATATATATATATATATATATATATATATATATATATATATATATATATATATATATATATATATATTACTCGTCAAAAATAACGCACCACTAGGGTAAATGTCACTCGCAGGAACGGGAAGGTCCCTAACCCTATGTAAATCCCACCACCAACACAGACGACAGCATCAGTGGAAATATGTAACCACCCCGCAGAGAACTGCAGTATTGGGGCCGTCGCCACTATAAATTTAGGAAAACATAAACCACGTAACTAGACCTGGGAGAGGTGGGGGTAGGTTATGTCGGGGGTCTTATCGAGCGAGGGATCATTCACGTACGCAGCGCTCCTAGAACATGGAGATAGTGCGTCAACTGTCAAGAGATCAGTGCGTGCAAATAACAACACTCCACGCCGAAGGACACGGGTACCGGGCACTTGGTCGACGGTTCGGTGTAGCGCACACAGCGATTGCACGGGTGGTCCAAAGACCAGGAAACCCTGACATGATCGCCGGCGAGACAAGGTGAGCCCAGGGCCACAAACTCGTGGAAGACCGATTTACACGTCAGTGTGCATTAGAGAGAGAGCCACGCACGACATTCGCAGATGCAGCTGGCGGAAAAGCGGCACCAGGGTGAGTGACAATACAGTGCGTCGACGCTTTGCGGAACATAATTACTGCTTTAGGTCCATCGCACACCACGGCACCTAGAAGGGCGCGACTGGCATTTGAGAACACATCCATTGGACGGTCGACGATTGGGCAAAGGTGCTCTTTACGGAATAGTCGAGAGTGTCTCTGTGTACGCTTTCTTGATTAGAAAAGAGTGCACCGACGACCGACGGGGAGGCTCGCTCAATGCAATGTGCTGCAGGTGACGCCGTTTGGGGTGGGTCTGTTATGGTCTGGAGAGGCATCTCTTTATTTGGGCCTACGGAGTTGTACAACTTCGATGGAGGCACTCTTGCAGCCGTAAGGACATCCTCCAACTACATGTCGTGCCATATGCCCCCATCGGTGACTCTTTCATCCTTAATGCATGGCCAATGCAAGACCACACAAGGCCCAATGTGTGAACGATTACCTTAGAACTGTTCAAATACGGCGTTGGAGTGGCAGTATAGTCTGGACCTCAACTCAATCAGAACATTTGTGGGATATCCTGAAACGTCGAATCCGACAGCGCAACCCCTCCTACGACCCCTCCTGAACCGCACAGGCATTGCACGACGTGTATGGGATCAAATCACGGTTCAGGACATTCGCCCACTCATCGAGAGTAATGCCAGGGCGGGGGTCAGCGTGGTCATCCGCGCCAGAAAGGTCATGCGTATTGAGACAGACCCAACACCGACGGCCGTCGCCGTACCTACCAACATTGTGTGGCGTTTGCAGCGTCGAACCTCCGAACCTTACTGAGACCCTTTGGCTGCACCTTGCCTTCAGCGACTCTTATCAAACAACCTTACGGTGTTCTGCAGAGTGAATCCACCATGTTATTGTAGTCACATGTCCAATAAAGTGTCTTCGTTCTTCAACCTTTTTCTACCCTTTCCTTCGTCACGTACCCTTGTGGTGCGTTACTCTGAGAGTAATATATATATATATTATTATTATTATATTATATATATATATATATGTATATATATATATTATATTATTATTATTATTATATATATATATATATATATATATATATATATATATATATATATATATATAAATGCTATATATATATATATATATATATATAGTGTAGATAGATAGAGTTATAGCAGAGTTATATATATATATGTATATATATATAGATAGTATATATATATATATATATATATATATATATATATATTATTATATATTATATATATATCTGAATTGGGATAAATGCGTGTGAGATGCACAATTTTAATAGCATTTAAATTTCCGAAATTGAGAAGCAAATCAAAATTTGAAGAGATGAAAAACTCTTCCAAAAGTGCCAAAGTTAAAATTAATTAACTAAGAGTAATTCTCGATGTCAAATACAAATCATGAACCTAGGATAATGTTTAAAACTTCTGGAGGAAATACGTGGCGCCCCAGATGGTGGAAATTGGGGAAAATGCGCGAAATAGGTTCATTCAAGAAGAGGCTGAGAAAAGGAAGAAAATTCAAAATATATTTAAAGCAAAGATTTTGAGCTGTGAGGCAATCTATGAACGAACAAAAATGCATAAGAAGGAATTAAGTTTTTGAGTCGCTAAAAAGTAAAAACATATTTCTGCTACAAACTTAATCAAACTCTCACGGGAAAATAGAGAGGCTGAAAGTTGGCTTTGAGATTGGAAGTATTACAAGTGAATTTCCGTCTTAAGTAGAAATAGAAAAAATATATTGCAAGCGTACACGTACCACTACCTAAACAACTACCAAAAAATATAAACAATAATTTTTTTTATTAAATTTCGATATACTTACTAATGGTGAACTACACAAAAGAGACTTGTAGGTTTTCCGAGTAAATTTTTCAAATTTTCAAATTTAAATAAACAAGACCTATTGTACGAATTCCAAATGTTATGGTCTCAGAACATGAAATGAACAATAGACATTGGAAACGTACTGTAGTTTGGAGAGAGCTTGAAATACATCTTAAACCTGGGATACGAGATTTTTTACTTAAGAAACAACAATCTGAACTGACAATGAAACGCAAAACTGGTATATTCATTTTTTGGGGGAAACCGGGAAACGTGTCCTGGTTTTTTGTGAATAACCACATAGATTCGAAGATCTCAGCAAACAATCTTAGGTGTGATATAACTACTGACAAAACAATATCCTGTTCTCCAAGAGCACGCGTTATGATCAAAGAATGCATTATCTATCTTCAGAATCAAAGTGCTTGTTCTAGCCATGTTAAGCAACATTTTTTTCTTCTTTAAAATATTTCGCAGTTTCTGGGGATGCAACTTCAGATTCCTCCAACGTTGAGCAGAAGACATTTCTGTTGAAGTAGGTCAGTAGGTATGAGGTACAGGATAGATTTTCAAACCAGCAGATTACGATTAGAGCAACAAATGAGGAAAACCAATTGCTCAGCTAATCGTGGACAAATTGCAAGGGCACCTTAATCCCTGAGTGTTTGCAGAGCACCAGCGAGAAAGTATAATATATTCAAGAGAAAATACTTGAGCAGTTTCTAACGGCAATCTTTCTCAAACTTTTAGTATAAATTTTAAATCGTTATCTTCATAGTGTATGTGGTACACTTGTCCGCTGAAATATTTTTCTCATTATGGCTGATAAAAACCGCTGCCCTAAGCTTGGGCAAGCACCAGGGATACACCGTGTCTTCATATATTTGAAATATGGGCGCAATTTGCGTTAAGAATAACATATTTATAATTAGGAGGTTAACAAAAAAGTTAAAATATGTAGACCATTATTATTATTATTATTATTATTATTATTATTATTATTATTATTATTATAATTATTTTATATATTTGAACTAAATTGGTCTGTAATGCTTTTTTTTATGAATATAAATTTTCAATACTAGATACTACTACTACTACTACTACTACTACTACTACTACTACTACTACTACTACTACTACTCACTAAATCGTTTGATTGTAACTACACGCACACACATACACACACACACAATTTGTATAATAATAATAATAATAATAATAATAATAATAATAATAATAATAATAATAATAATAATAATAATAATAATAATAATAATAATAATAATAATAATAATAATAATAATAATAATGGCAACAAATCAGGCCTACCGTCATCAAGATCGTTGTTCCCTTTCATACCTGTTAAAATATATATATATATATATATAGATAGATAGATTATTAAGATATATAGACAGATATATACCATTCTCCAGAATATATATATATATATATATATATATATATATATATATATATATATATATATATATATATATATATATATATTTTGAGAACTCCTAAATGTAAAAGAGGGGAGAATGGGGAAGAGTAAAAATTCAATTTACATAGAAGGGGTGAATCCGATAACGATGGGAGAATATGAGGAGGCTTTGTCAAAATTGAAGGAAGGGAAAGCGCCTGGCGAAGATGGAATTGCTATATAGTTAATAAGGGAGGAGAAGAAGAATTGAAGAAGAAAATCGTGGAACTTTAATAAATGTTGGATGGAGGGGGCAGTTTCTGGTAGATTAGGAGAATTGTTGCTTTGCCCATTTATAAGGGAAAAGGTGATACTGAAGATTGATGAAACTATAAGGGAATAGCTTATTGATCATATAGCGAAAGTGTACGAAAGGATTTAGAAAGAAGATTAAGAGGGATGATAGATACAGTTGGGAGAGAACAATATGGGTACAGGAAGGGCAGGGATCCTCGAATCTGTTTGCTTTAAGAATAGTGTTGGAGAAGAGCTGGGAATTTAATAAACAGTATATATAGCCTTCTTTGACCTAAGAAAGGCTTTTGACTCGGTACCCAGAGCCAGACTTTGGAGGATGTTGGGGAAAGTGTACGGAGTGGAGGAAAGACTGAGGAGAGCAATAAAAAGCTTGTATAGCGTTTGTGAGTGTAACGTGAGAACTGGATGTCAGAAAATGAGAAATGGTTTGAGGTGGGACGGGAGTCAGACAGGGTAGTGTCCTGTCTCCTTTACCTTATAGCTTACTTAGATGAAGTAATCAGAAAGGTTAAAGAGGAATTACCGAATCTGGCTGGTGATATAATGGTGTATGCGGATGATTTGGCATGTTGGAGTTTGGAGTATTGAGAGGACTTATGGAAAGTTTGGACAGAAATTTGAAGGAGATTGGTTTAGAGATGAATACAGAAAAGACAGTGATAATGAGAGGGTAGAGAGGAAGAGGGAGAGGTGGAGATCGTCATTGATAATGAAAGATTGAGAAATGTGGATCAGTTTGTTTACCTGGGTGGCGTATTTACGAGTAAGGATATGTACGGGAAGTGGAGGCAAGAATGGAAAAATACGGAAGAACAGAGAGCGTTATATCCAATTATGAAGGACTGGGTGATGGATATAAAAGTGGAAAAGAATTTATTTGATAGCATACTGGTACCCACATTGACATGTGGAGCAGAAACATGGAGCATTACAACAAGGGAGGAAAAAAAGGATCGAAGCTGCTGAAATGAAGGTGTTGAGGACGAGGATGCGAAAGACGAGGAGAGATAGAGTGAGAAACGAATGGGTTAGAGAGAGAGTTGTGTGGTGCCTGTGTTGAACAGGATAGATTCAGCGAGACTGAGATGGTGGGGGCATATGGTA
>JABUQX010085234.1:22500-25000 GCA_015478945.1 Trachelipus rathkii
AATAAAATTAGTATATATATATATATATATATTCTATATAGTATATATATATATATATATATTATATATATAATATATTATATATATAGTATATAATATAATATATATATATATATATATATTACAACATCTAAAGTATTTAAGCATTTGAAATAAAATTAATGCAGAATAGAATATCTCCCTCCATTCTTTTTCAAACTCACACATTATTATTATTATTATTATTATTATTATTATTATTATTATTATTATTATTATTATTATTATTATTATTATTATTATTATTATTCACTATATTATTATTATTATTACTAATTATTATTATTATTATTAATTATTATTATTATTAATTATTATTATTAATTATTATTATTATTATTATTATTAATATTGATTATGTATTATTATTTATTTATTATTATTATTTATGTATTAATTATTATTTATTTATTATTATTATTATTATTTAGAGTCACTACGAAATCCAAACAGGATCAAAAGTCCCATTAATGGTAAGTAATGTTAATGTGCTGTGATATAGAATTATTGTGTTTAACATACAATAATTAAAATATCTAAATCATTAAAAATGTTAATTATACTATTATGAGTTGTATGATCGCATCTGACACTCGTCCTGTGAAAAAAAAATTGCCGTATGGTTATGTCAAAAGGTTGGCTACCGCTGAATTTAAAACAAAAACACTCGTACTGAACACCTCTGCAACTGATTTAACAACAACAATCTGAACTGGTTTTAACCAAAACTTCCTTCTACCCCCACCCCACCGCCCATGGTAGCAATAGGAATAACAAGGGTTTTGTCCACTCTCCCGACAATCATTTTAGTAGATCAAGGTGCTAACTACAAAATAATAAACATCAAAGACAAAAAAAAAAATAATGCAATTAAGCTTATCAGGTCATACAGGCTAAAAGTTATAGCAAGGAGCCACTCTTCTCGTAATACAAATTAATTTAATCGAGCCCCTAGGGTGCGTTCTTTGTCACAAACGACTCTTGAACCTCTTTATGCATGATCTACCAAAGCGGCACATGCACCCTTCTATAAAAATTGAAATATAGCCTAAAAATGCAGAAGATCGTTAATATATCCATCCAACAAAACATTTCTTCTATAAATAGCAGCAAGGCAGAGAACTAATACATTATATGAACCAACTAGTTTAGTGGTTAATATCACATTTCTTACCCCAGATAGCAAAGAATCAAACATTCACTTCTCAGTTTTTCAATCAAATAATTGGCTCCATTTTAATTAAAAACCACCGTCCTGGAGTTTGAGTTTTTGATTCACATAGTGAGCATTCACCCCACATCAAACAATATAAATTCTAAAGCCACACATAAATTAAACGCGTTGAAAGCATTAACAGGAACAAACTTTAGCCAACATAAAGAGATCCCTCACAAAAGTATATTGACAATACCCCTGTCCAATTTTAAACTATGCATCACCTGTCTGGGATCTCGTAATATCAAAATCCAATACTCAGAAATTAAACACTGTATACAATGAAGACCTTAGGTTAATAACCGGCTGCCTTCCCTTGACACCTGTGCACCATCTAACAAACAAAAAACCTCCCTAATAAAGCCCATCTTGACATGATAGGCTGTTAATCTTACTGCAAATCTCTCTGAATAGATCACCCCCTGAATCAAACATTACAACCCCCTGCAACTTGAAGGGAAAAATCAAACCAGCATTATACTACTCTAACATATACGACACACTTCTCCTCCCCCCTCCCCTACTGCCAAACACCCAAATTATCAACAAATTCATACCCAAGTAACCCAAAAATGATTTACGCATATCCAAATAACACCCTACTTCCAGTTCTGGGGAACCTAGGGACAACTGATGATGATGATGATGATGATAATATATATATATAATATATGATATATATATATATTTGTATATATATATAGTATAATATATATATAATATATATATAACATATATATATATAATATATTGATATATATATATATAGTATATATATGGAAAATGTATAGCTAATGTACCTTTTCCATCCAAGTAGAATTTTTAATTTTAATTTATTATAAACTTAAAGTAAATATAAAAAGTAATGTAAAAGAAATTATAGGGAAATAGTATTTTGAAGTTATAATTCGAAAATATAGTAAACTAATTGTGTCTTGCTTTACGCTGCGGAAGAAATCTTTTCAAAACTTTACTGAATGCTGGTTTTTAGTGTTAATGGTGAAAGTTCTTATGTGTAGATTCGTTTCCTTATGTTCGAAAAATGCAATTTTTTTTTAAATGAAATGATGATATATAATGTAGCGTATTACAAAAGTAAGAGTGTTAATACTAAATAATAAAAAGGTGTCATTAAATTAAGTGTAAGAAAGTGTTCAATATAAAATTGTTAAATAGTTTTTATATGAGTTGTTAATTAGTAAATTGTTACGAAATCTGCTCAAAGAAGTTTTTTGATGCCATTGA
>JABUQX010085235.1:0-15000 GCA_015478945.1 Trachelipus rathkii
TATATACTATATAAAGGCAGGAAAACTGAAGTAAAGATCACTGTTTCGAAACCTGTTAGATGTAGTCATATTACTGAATTTATGTTAACGTGAATAATAGCGATAGAAGGCAGCGAATAACATGTCAAAAATATAACAGTTCACTTCTTTTGATCGTCTGTATGTGACAACAAAAAATGATCATTATGTTTTGTGAAAAATGAATTAAAAGTTAAATTTCACGTATATATATATATATATAATTAATATATATAGTATATATTATATTATATATAATTATTAATATATATTATATTAATATATATTATAATTATATTATATATATATATATATATATATATATATATATAATATATATTAATATAATATATATATATGTATATATATATCTATATATATATATATAATATTATTATATAATAATTGTAATATGTGCATATAAGATCATGAGTAAATGAGTCCCTCTTAAATATATTAATCAATATAATAATTTAATAATAATTAATTATTGTGTTTTATCGCTGGACTCGTAAAATCACCAAAGACTTTTTATAAAATTAGAGAATGTATAATATAAGTTAAAATTATTATAATTTCGCGTTATTA
This sequence comes from Trachelipus rathkii, assembly GCA_015478945.1. Lineage (NCBI taxonomy): Eukaryota > Metazoa > Arthropoda > Malacostraca > Isopoda > Trachelipodidae > Trachelipus > Trachelipus rathkii. Next base: position 607 of record JABUQX010085235.1, read on the forward strand.
TTAAAATACTAGTAACTCCAGGCCATTTTATTACTTGAACTTGCCTATGTTATCATAGTTACATAAATAAATATAGGGATTAAATTATAAAGATTAAGTAATTACAAAATATATTATCGACATGAAGTTAACAATAATCAAAGCACCTATTCATTTTTTATTATTTTTATTTATGGAAATTTTATATGATAAATCTCGTATGTGAAGTAACATTTTTGCAATTTTTTAGTTCTTTTATTGTTGATATTTTTAATAGAAAATTAAAATTTTCTAGCTCAAATGATATATATGGATTATAATAATACTCAATAATTTTTTTTTATATATTATAATGTTAAAGAAAATTTTTTAATAGATTTTTCTTATATATTTAATAAAGAAATTTATTTTTATACACATTAAAAAATATATTTATTTATTGCATAATTGTTATATGTAAGAATTATTCCTATATACTGTACATATATATTATATATATTATTAATATCATATTACTAAGTGGCATTTTAGGTACGAAGGCCTCGGTGGCCATGGCCCTCGAAATTTTACTAGACACTACTTAAAAAAATTTTTACGTTTACTAAATTAATTTATAATAATTTATATAATGAATAATTAAATTATAATTTATATTAGCATTTTGTTAGCATGTCAGGAAAATCTTCTATGTAAGTGGCTTTAAGTTATATAACTATACTTGAAACCCAATATAATAGAAAATGCAACATTGAGACATTTTACAGCAGAATTTTTGAAGAATTAGTGGCAAGCGTATCTGATCATTGAGCTGGGTATTATGAAATTGCTGTCCCAAGTTAAAAGCTTCCAAAATAATGAACCCTCCATAATTCCTATACTTATACCGACCCACATGATTATTATATTAATAAACACATTACCATATTTATAAACCATTTTGTAAGATGATTTAATATCAGTACTCAATAGAGAGAGGTTTTTAATCATAAAATGAAATAATATTCTTCCTTGCAATTGTTGGTAATGCATTAACTGACCAAATGGGTATTGTCTCATAGAATAGAGGTGATTGAAGATACAGAACAACCTGGAACCACTTTACAAGCGTATAATCTGAAAGCCCAACTCGAAGCATTCAGTAAAACGAATGTGGATTTTGGAAGTTGACTATCTTACCACATACAGGTACAGATCGTCCAAGAAACAGCAATAGATCGACTAGTCGTCGACAGTGTTTTGCAGCGAAGTCAACAATATTTCCTTATGTTCATATACTCGAAATTATTGATTATATAGAAAATATTAAACTGATATGATAAATCTTTTCTTTCGGACACTTCTCTCTATAAAATCGCACAACATCTCAGAGTTAATTAATATACACTAATTATAAGAAGTAAAAAAATTGTTGCCTAGGAGCATCTGTTTTGTAATGTTCGACCAAGGGGTCCGCAGGATAGCCAGAATTCATTTATCATTTCCTATGTTCGAATATAGTGTATTAATTTAATATATCCCTCTGTGTTTACATGCTTCAGTGAAGAACCTTTTCAAATATTAAGTAATATATACTCTATTATGAATAACCTATACTGAGAAATACTATTGGTCATGAAAAATCATATTTTACTGGAACTTTGCTCTACCACAATCATCTATCAAAAAATTGAATTAAAACTGAAGATGTTATCTATCGTTTATTATATATAATAAATATATATATATATATATATACTATCATATATATAATTTAAATTTTTTATTAAATTTAAGTGTCGCTGTTGAAAGTTAAAATTAATTACCATAATGGCCCCCAAAGGCAAGAGGAAATGTGTTTTCAATAAGGACCTTGAGAAAGAATACCCATATATGAAAAAGACATTTACGGAATCATGTGTTTGTTGCAACATATGTTCTTCCAGCTTTAATATCAGTCATGGAGGAAGAACAGATATTACACAACATTTAAATACTGAAAAACATAAAACTGCTTTGCGTGCCAGTGCATCAAGCTCAACACTCACTACCTCTTGGCCACTAGCTTAAGATGTTGATGGGTTGAGATAAATATGTTATAGTTTTTGCACCTCGAACAATTCAACCATACGATGTTTTATGAAATTAGAAAATAAACAGATTAGAATAAATAAATAAACATGGAATGATGTGATATGGAGATGCAATATTTTGACTAGTAAGTAGACTATAAAATTTATTATTACCCTTCTAAACTAAGATTTTATCTTTACCAGCATTTGTTTTTAAACATGTTTTTATTTAGTTAACAGGAGGTACATAATATAAAAATGTCAGTTATTTTAGGTAGCTTTAATAACTTTCATATATGTCATTAAATAATATTTATAATCATTCATACACTAATAAATCTATAAAGAAGCTAATATTCTGTAGCCATAATGATTGTTATTAAATGTCAGAAGCTCAATTCTTTATTTTTCAATGGTAATGAAAACATTAGCCATTCTCGGGTGTGACAGTTAAATATCCGCGCGATTGTCGCGACTGATCCGCACCACATCCGCATTCCCCCTCCGCATCCTGCGCACACCTGGGATATTTTTTCCTTCCCTGAATTCTAATACAGTACTATTATATAGCTATATATAGTAGTATATATATCTATGATAGTTATATATATATATATATCTATCTACATAAATGATTTGCACTTTAAAACATAAATTTTTAATCCGTTCAAAAATTGGTGAATTATTTATCAGCATTCGTTCTTGTTAGCTATTAATTATTTCACAATAGTCTACCTGTACTTTATATATAATACTATAATTATTTCACAATCTAGAATTCAGTACGACATTTTAAAGATGCTTATACCTACTATATATATTATATAATCACACTCACACACACAACATACTTCTAATATATATATTATATACTCTATATATATATACCTATATAAATATACTATATATAGCTATATATATACTATACTATATATATACTTACTATATATATATATATCACATCACAACTATCATATATATATATTTATATATTATACTCTATACTATATACGATATCACTATATATAATATATATAGTATATATATCTATATATACATATACTAATATATTATATATATATATATATATATATATTATATATAAATTATATATATATATATATATATATATATTATATATTTTATATTCTATTATTTATATATATATATATTATATATTTTCATATAGAATAAAATAATCTGATTGATAGCAATTTCAAAACATATCGGTATTGTTTTCAATACAGATATATAAATGATAAAAAACTTTTTAATATACTATCTACCCACTCACTAATACCATATCAATTAATATATACCTATTATATATACACTACCACTCACACTACTAAAACTATCAACACATACACTAATATATATATATATTTCATATATTATATTACTACCTACTATATTTACCTAATAGTTATCAGTATATTATATATATATATATACTCCATGGTATGCTATATACCATCAGAAACGGCAACTACAAGACAGAAAAATAGATCTGCCATATATATCACTTACCATTTTGTGTATGATTACTACTATAGTATATAACTAACTATACTATATACTTAATATCTACTTCCTATATATATATATATATATATTATATAATTATAATACGTCATAATCACAACACTCAAACCATCACCTCAGGATGATACTATATATATATATATATTCCCTACACACATATATAAGTATATATATATATAATATATATATATATATATATTATATAATATATATATAAATATCACAGGTACATATTTACATTTTCTTCCTACACTCCAGACACACACTTCAGTCCATATCCTACATACACACTCTATATTATACTATATATTATCAATACACCCACTATAATATATATAATATATTTATAATATAATATCTTTCCCCATATAACAGAATGATGTATAATTTCTTCCATTTATACTTATGTAGCTTTGAATGATACTCGCTTAACGCAGTTCATGGTGTATTACCCAACAATGTATAGCGCGAACGCGTCCTGAAACGCTTCCGTGAAGGCGCAGTCGAACTTCTGGTTGCAACCGATGTCGCGGCTCGTGGCTTAGATATTGATGAGATCGATATCGTTTTTAAAGATATCGTAAATATCCCTACGGATCCAGATTGATTATTTACAAATTGGTAAGTATTGATTTAGAACTCAGCTTTGCTCTTACTGTGAAATCATCAAAGAAGAAATTGCAGATTTCGCGTGTTCTTTTCATTTTTAAACCATTGTCTTTGGCTAGCGCATAATTTTTTTTTCATATATTATTAACAGAAAACTGAAAGATTTTGCAATTGAGCCAACTTGGAAGAAAATTTTTTTTCTCGATGCTTTTTCGAAAATCTTTTAAAGCAAGCATCACACTGTTCAATATGATTAGAGGGCCGTTGCTGTCACTAATGGTGATCGAACTACATATAAGTACTTCATGGAAGAGTGAAAGGGCGAATAAGGTTGAAGATCATAATCAACTTTAACCATTTCACTCGGATATCAAATCTCAAAAATTTTTGAAGAAGTTAATCATTGATCATCTGAAGTTTCTTTGAAGCCTTTAACAATTGCCTTTAAAAACTTTTCTAAGATCGTAAAAATCCACTGCCTTTCCACGCATCTTGTTTGGCATCTTCGTGGCTGGTTTTGGCCATTAGTCACTGTTGGGAATATGTTTTACATTAAAAATACAGTACTTGTCTCCTTGGTGACCATAAATATTTCCCAGTTGGTTTTCTCATATAACAGTTTCTAATGTCTTTTTAATCCATCACAAATATGACAGCAATTATACACACAATCCCACTTTATTGGAGAGTAGTTTGAGTACCTTCAAACTTGAATTTGGCTTCTCCAGCAGAAATTGGGAACAGTAATCCTTCTCTTTCAGCAATATTACCTCTGCTAGAGATTTTTCTTTTGTGCTTTCCTCGCTACAAAACCTAATATATATGTTTTTCTCATTTCCATTAAAATAATCATATATTCTTAATCTGTTTTGATACTGAAATGAAATGTAAATTATAGATTATTCTTGAATAAAATTAAAGACCAATTAGTGTATACTGTACAGTGCAGTAGAAGTTCTAAATTTTACAGCTCGTAGTTTCCGCGGAGTAGTGGTTAGAGTAGAGAACATAATGAACCCCTTCTGGCTACGACCTTCTATATATTATATATATATATATATTATATATATATATATATATATATATATATATATATATATATATGATATATAATCATATAATATATATATATATATATATATATTATATATATATATATATATATATATATATATATTTATATATTATTTATTTTTTATATACATATATATTAAAATTAAGATGACTTATATTAGTTAAACATTTTTATTATCTTCAATTTAAATATATATATTTAAATCAGTTTAAATAATACATATATAATATATAATATATATTATATATATATATATATATATTTATATATATATTATATATATATATATATTATATTATATATATCTATTATATATATATATATAAATAATATATATATATATATTATTATTATATAGTTATATATCATTATATTAATATATAATATATAAATTATATCTATATTATAATATATATATTATTATATAATATAGAAGAATGATAATAGCTTAAACCGCTAAGGATAAATTAGAATAAATATGCCTCTAGAGAGATAAGCACTAGGAATTCAGCAGAAAAAAATTTCTAAATTTTTTGAAATATTATTAAAAATTATAAAGTCATACATAAGCTTTCGACCGAATCGTGGTCCTCGTTCAGATGTGTTGTAATATAGACTAAATATAAATATATAAAATTAATATCAAATAAGTTTCAGGAAAGTTTATGTTTTAAATTTTAAAAAAATGGTGAGAAGTTTAATATGTTGTTTAAAACAGGATCTATAATGTATTATTTTCCGTATGTTCAAAATTATTGGTGTTAGTAATACAATGATTCGGAAAGTTTTTCTTCAGATGTAATTTCCATGTTAATAATGGGGTGTCATATGGTCAGTGTTTATAAAGTGGTTGTGGGTGGATCTGTGGATTGTAAGGGCAGAGTTAGGGTTATCTATTTGGAGATCGTATTTATTTATGTTGATATTGTCTGCGGTTGAAATCAATAGTTTCTCCGATGAATGATTGGTTACAATGAAAATAAGAAATTTTGTAAACGTTTTGTTAGGTGGAAGTATTGTTGTGTATATGTGGCTTTAAAATTTTTTTGAAGGGGAGAATATTTGAGGAGGAAATGTGTATGGATTTAGGTAGTATTTTTTTAACTGTATTGTGAATAATGGGAGGTAATGGTAAAAAAGAGGTGTGTGTTCTGTTTTGTGTATTGAGTTTGGTGTAAAAGTTGTTCTTAGCTCGGCGTAAGGCAGTATTAATGATGTGCTGTGGGTAAGAGAGTTTAAGGAAAGTGGAAGAGATAAGATTAATTTCTGATTGTAGGAAAGGAGGGGAACAGATTTTGAGGGCTCTAAGATAAAGAGAAGATAATATGGCAAATTTGGTATTTAGGGGGTGGGAAGAAAACCAATGTGTGTAGCTAGGGTTAGCAGTGGGTTTTCTGTAGACTGAAAATTGTAAAATGTTCTGGGGGGTCCAAGATATGAGAGTGTCAAGAAAGGGAAGGGTGTTGTTATTTGAAAGTTCTAATGTAAATTTAATGTTGGGATGTATATTATTAATGTGGTTAAGAATGTCGGTGGGATTGATGGTGAGGGGTAAACCTGCAAAGATATCGTCAACATATCTAAACCAAGAGGAATTAGATAACAAAGGATGAGGGAGAATGTGATAGAATTTGATGAGTTCCATAAAGATGTTAACAAGTATGTGAGAGAGTGGGGAACCCATGCTTAAGCCCGAGTTTTGTTTGTAGAAATTGTTATTGAAATGGAAGAAATTATGATCAAGAGAGAGGAGTATGAGTTCTTTGATGAGGGGGAAGGGATATGAAAGAGTGATATCATGTTCATTAATGCAACCTGCAGCACAATCAACATAAGATACAATCTACCAATAGATACCATAACTCTGCCCTTTTCAATCCAAGATCCACACACAACGCATTTATAAACCTGACCATATGAACCGATTATTAAATTAAAATTACACCGCTGCGAAACTTCCGAATATTTTTTCATTACTAACACCAATAATTTTAACATACAGAAAAAAATACATTATTATAGATCCTATTTTAAACAACATATTAAACTTCCGTAGACTAAAGAATTAAATGTACCGCGGCTGAAGGCATTTGCCTATCACTTAGTGCAACATAATCAATCTTTCAAATCTATGGATTGCTCTTCAAATAATCCAGACTTGTTTTGACCCTAAGTTTACATGTGGCCCCGTACAACAAGCGGAGGGCAATGTATTATGTCTTTACTTCCAATAGCTATATCGGACCTGCAGCACTGATATTTCGAGAAGCCAATTTTAATTATCGATTTATGACGACGCTTCCAATCACAAGACATAAAAACTATTCCATGGTACTTGTTAGACATATTTCAACTGTTAGAAGGGAATTCAGATGAAACTTTTTAGAATAAAATCATTTGCCCTCGAAACATCTAACACAATCTCTGCATTTTTAATTGAATGCTTAAAAAATATGAAATGCAAAAGAAAAAACAATAGCTCTCTGCGCAGATAATACTCATTAATTGCAATTTTGGGGGTATATCTAGAAAGGGCGTTAACAATGTTTTTACAAAATACAAAGGAGGACTTGGGACATGGTTTAGTTGGAATAAGATGTTCTGCTCATATCATTCACAACACTATTCAGACAGCTACTGATGTTCTTCCTATTGATATTGAAAACATAGTCTCGAAAATATTTTCCTCATTTCTATATATTCACTGTAAGAATTGAAACATTTGAAGAATTTTGTGAATTTGTCAATCAGGAATACAAGCAAATATTAAGATATAGCAAAACCATATGGTTTGCTTTACTCCCAGCGGTTGAACGTCTTCTGACAATGTATGCCCCCTTAAAATCATTTTTTGAGTCACAAGAAAAATGCCCTTTTGTGATAAAATCATTTTTTGAAAATCCTTTATCTGAAGCATGGCTTTACTTTATCCACAGTCAAGCGTCCACTTTTTACATAACGATTGAAAAAAATGAAGGGGATACAATTATAATTTTTTGAAGCAATGTCACCATTAAATGATTTACTAAATAAGATCGAAGACTGCTTTACTCCATTAGCTGTAATAACGATTCTTCAAAAATTGGAAAGAGAAGGCCTTGCATCAGAAGTTGCAAAATTTAAACAGTATGTTCATACATTCTAACAAAACTGCTTTTCATTATTGTCATTAATATAATTTCTTAAAACTTAAAACAATTTACTTGGGTAACACTAAAGAGAATACCGTGCTGGGAGGAAGTAGCAGAAACTCTTAAGTTTATTCTCGAACTCATTCCTACCTTTACAATAGACGAGACTGCACTTTATGACGAATATGTGTTCGTTAAACAGTATGTGACCCCAGAAATGTTGGACAATTGGAATTCAAAGAAAACATCTCCTGGTGATTGTTGGGTTGAAATCATTTCGCACTTTCAAGCTAAAAATGTGCCATATTCTATATCCTGAAAATGGTTGAATTTCTTCTTTGTTTACCAGGAACTAATGCTCCAACAGAAAGAGTATTTTCTGCTATGAACTTGATTTGGACAAGTGAAAAAACTCAACTGTCTGTGAAAACTTTGAAAGCAGTGTTAATAAACAAATTTAATTTGATTATACGTGTTCCGAATTTTACAGAATGTTGCTTGGTGAAAATGATAGAATCTAAAAAAATAACATTCATCTGAAAAAATATTTTGTGATACTCCGATTGGCCCTAATAAGCGGTTAGTATATTATATATATATAAATATATATATATATATATATTATATATATATATTTATTATATCTATATTATATATATTATATATATATTATCATATAATATATATTAGTATATATATATATATTATATATATATATATTATATACTATATGCGCGAGTGAAGTGCGTCCCGTATTAAGATCATAAAATATGGTAACCTTATCCAGCAATGATATCTTTACTCCTTTCTATAAAGCACTCAACTTTGAAGTCTTAAATGATGAAATTGCAATGGACTCTTTATTTACGTAATTGTGAAGAAACCAAACCGTCGTGGAAAGCAATCTTTCGTTATCACAAAATCCGTACGCTATACATCTTTACTTCCTTATGTCTTATTATTATATCTATTATTTTTTATTATTATTATTATTATTTTATTTTATTATTATTATTATTATTATGATTTTATATAGTTGGGTAATTTTAAAATTATTAATTTTTATTATTATTATTAGGAAAATTATATTAATATTATTCATTATTATATTTTATTAGTTATTATTATTTCTTTTAATTTTGAGCTATTTTATCGACTATTTTTCGATAAATACTTATTGGATTCGAAAACGTTTACGATATTAGGGGTCAGCACATATCAGATTGCAAAGTTTTTTGAATTTTTTTTTTTTTTTAACCACTTAAAATGCTAATAAATATATAAGTATTTTAATAATTATAATTATTTAAACCAATCTTTTACCATTGGAATGTATTATTATGAATATACTTTCCTAACTAACTAATCCAGAAAAAAAGAAAAAAAAATACCGTTTCAAAGAATGGAAGAGGACTTCTAAAACCACATTTTCACTGTAAAATAATTTTTATTAAATAATAAAATAAAATAGTTTATATAATATAGTAAATAGTAAATGTAAATAAAGTTTCAAAAAATTTCAAAATATTTTTATTGATAATTAAAAAGTTTTAAATTATTTTAATAAATGTTTTGTTTTTGTTGAAATAAAATCTTTGAATAGCATAAGAAAATATGTGTAGTTTGTAGATTATAACTTTTCGGGCATTTGTTCCTATAAGATAATTTTCTATATGATTTTAGAAATATTTCAACGTGTTTGACTTTTATCGTTTCGTTTAGTGATATATTGACTGGGCTTCTCTATTGCTGTGGAGAAATTTAATAACGGCTGAACTATTACTTTCATTTGGTTATTTATATATACACTTTTTGTCTAAAATTGTTTTAGATTATATATTTAGTAATTTATTCGACAGCAGACACAAAGATTTTGTAAGTGGTTGTTGCTAGGTCTTTATTGTTGTTTATGTTTGTGTAATTATTTTTCTCGCCATCTGCAATTTTATAAACGACTTTTGTTTTTTACCAAATATCATTAATACTATTAAAGGACATCCTAGAACCTCTGGAACCTTCCAAAACTATTAGCCATGTTTCGTCTTCATTCAGTATCTATCCTAATTATAGAAACGTCATTAATAATAATAATATACTAATAATAAAATAATAATAATAATAATAATAATAAATAATAATAATAATAATAATAAAATAATAATAATAATAATAATAATAATAATAATAATAATCATAATAATAATAATAACCTTATGAGTTTCTTGGCGCAAATAAATAAGTTGTTTTTTTTTCAACTTTTTTTTTCATATATTGTTAGTATATGATACTAGCAATTAATTAAGATGCTGATGAGAAAGACACGAAACTTAAAAATATAAAAAATTTGGACCTTTACTAAACCAGGGAGCAATAAAATTTTTTAACTTTGTAAAGTTGGTAAAACTAAGAAATACATTTTATGATCCAAGGGAAAAATCAGAAATAAGAGATTTTATTTTATTTTAAATTAAATTTGTGAAGTTTCATAAAGTCGATTTTGTGTACTTTTTATTGTCTTAAATGAGATTTTTTTTTTCATTTTCAAAATTGTAGTTTACCTTGTAGTTTAATTATTTTTTCATTAGATATTTATTAAGTTAAATAAAAACTAAAACAATACCACAGAGTATATGCACAGCAGCCTGACGTGTATGCATGGCAGACTACTCGCTGAAGCGCTCGCTCCAAATGCGCGCCTCGCGCGAGCGGTGCCGTGTAACAACTTGCTCACGCGCAGCGCGAGTAAGTTGTATACCTATATAATGTAAATATAACTGCATACATTATCGTGCAATAGATTAAACTTTATTACATATCTTTTTTATTTAATGGAAAAATTGAGAAAATTCGTAAAAAATCCCTCAAATGAAATAGTTTTCAGAAAGCATTACCAACCCTTCCGATTCTGATTTTTTATTGCTCCCTGGTTTAATAAAGGGCCAAAAATTTAATAATAAAGCTAAAACGTTAATTTTGCATTAGAAAGAAAACGAGATTTTAGTGCTAATAGGTGAAAGAATTTAAGGTAACGTGAAAAATAATGTTTGTGGGTAAAATAAGCTCCGTATTGTTTTTTTTTTTGTTTTTTTTTCAAATATAGTATAGATCTGTGTAGTGTGTATACACAACAAAACATATCATAACCTGAACTTAGAGGGCAGTAAACCGCACATAAACTATTTGGATCGACGATGCAGTAAAACTCAATCTAACCTATATGGATGAACGATGCAATAAATTTCGACCTAACCTACATGGATCTACTTTGCCGTAACAAATTTTCTCTTGTTTTCGGGAAAGATTTTTGTACTACAGAAAATATCCCGAGACATCGCTCTGTCTCGGGCGCTGCCAAGCGTGCGATTAGTAAAATAGTACGATATTATTAATAATTACTATTTTTCTTTTTTGTATTTAAAATATTTTGATCCTGCTTATCAGCACTCATATTTATTGTTAGTATCATATAATAACAATAATATATGAAAGAAAAAGTTAAAAAAGAAACGCCTATTTATCTGCGGCTTCTGCGCCATGAAACTCATAACGACCAATAATAATAATAATAATAATAATAATAATAATAATAAATAATAGATAATATAATGAAAATAATAATAATAATAATAATAGATAGATAGATAGATAGATAGATAGATAGATAGATAGATAGATAGATAGATAGATAATGAATTTTAATATCGTAACATAGTACAAAAAATACAACTATCGTTTTTATTTAATAAATTCAAACCTTTTTATCATTATTTTATTACTATAATTTGTAACACAAACTTTATTCATCTCTTATTACCACACTTTTCACCCGGAACAAAATTCTTTCCATATTACACATTTTATTTTAAAACCTCACTTTGTAGGTAGTACAAACTCTATGCATCCCTTATTGCTCCCATTTTACACAGGAATAAAATTCTCTCTCTTCTCTCAGGGCTCTCTCTCTCTCTCTCTCTCCTCGTTCTGCTCATCTCTCTGCTCTCTCTCTTCTCTCTCCATCCTCTCTCTCCTCTCTCTCCTCTCCTCTAACTTTTTACCCACTTTGCAGTCTGTCCAACAAAGGAGGCGTCCATCCTGACTCGCCAAACTTCTCTTTTAATTGACGTCTGTCTTCCATTTAAATTATCCTCCAAACGGTTAAGGGGAAGGACTGCTCAAACATTCTGATGTCAATTCAAATTTAAAAACATCGCATAATGCACCTCCCCGCCCATATATATATATATATATAATCTATATATATATATATATATATAATAATTATATTATATATATATCTATTATATATATTATATATATTATATATATATATACTATATATAAATATAATATATATATATTCTATATATATATAATATATATATATATATTATCCTATATATATATATATGATATTATAGTATATTATATATATATATATAATATATATATTATATATAATATATATATAATAATATTATTAATATTTATATATATGTATGTTATATATTATATCTATCTATATATATATATCTAATATATATATATATATATATATATATATAATATATCTATTATATATATTATATATATACTATAATATATATTAACTTAACCCCTAAAACATTATTTACTTTAACACAAGAATTTAATATTTCATTAGTACATTTAACAACTGTTAACCAAAAAAGGTTTTTCTCCCCCCTATCCTTTTGTTGTTTTAACAGTTTTTTAAATGTACTAAATGAAATAATTTTGTGTTAAAGTATAAATATGGTTTTAGGGTTTAAGTTAATTATATTATATATAATCTATATACTGCGTGTTAGCAGGTTTAAGTGATTTATATATATAATATATATTCATATAGTATATATATATATTATATATATATATATATATATATACTTATATATATATATTGATATATATATATATATTATATATATATATAGTATATATATATTATATATATATAATATATATATATATATATATATCATTAATATATATATCATATATATAGTATATATATATATACTATATATATATATTGCAGGAACTCCTGAACCCGCATTGGAATCTTATAACGGCCTAGAAAACGTTGCGATCTTGCTGGTGAGCTCTGAGGGAAACGGAGCTTCAAGCCCATGGAAGATGCCAGTTCCACTGAATTAGGGGGTGACCTAACCAGAGGTGTATACCCTAAAGGAATAAAGCATCGGAAACCATTGTTTCCCCCCGAGAAATCTTATTCCTAAGTGCTCTACGGATAAGAGTTTCGGGGCCAGACACGGAAAAAAATGCTGCGACGAACCTGAACAGGGGCGAAAAGCCGTATACGTTACATTGGGAGATGGTAAAAATATTTATATATATATATATATTTTATCTATATATATTATTATAATATATATATATTTATCTAATTATTATCTATATATATATATATATATATATATATAAATATATATATTATTATATTATATATATATATATACTATATTATATATAATATATATATATTATATTATTTATATATATATTATTAAATATTATATATATATAACCACAACTATATTATATTATAATTATAATATATTTATATATGTTACCGCCCAGCGGCGACTATCTCTCTCTACACACTATCTCTCTCCTCTTCTCCTCAATAACACTTTGCTGGGTAAGGGTGCGTAGCCATGTCTTAGAAAACGGAAAAATAGTAAAGAATTGACCGCAAGTTCGGAAAGAAAAAAAAAAGACCAGCCTTACAGCCCCCTTTATATCCTTTAGTGAGAACTCGTCTCAGTCAGCAAAATCCACCCTAGAGGCTTCATGGGACTTGGTATGACCATCTCGTCAATGTAGGATCATCGCCTTGGCCACAGACCATATCCTTTCACTAAAATAAAAACCCAGCATTAACACTCTATTAAGGCACCTTTTCTTCTCGGCCTGGCTTGCCAAAACTCACATTTCTCTTCCAGGGCATTCTAACGCGACTCTAATC
>JABUQX010085236.1:0-2500 GCA_015478945.1 Trachelipus rathkii
AGAGGAATTTTCTCATTGAGTGTAATTTTATTCAACGTGAAATGTTTTCTGATGTGCAGATATCATGATACAGAGTTGACATTCTGACATAAATCATTAGATGACATAATAATTAGTTCTATTATAATAATAATAATAATAATAAATATAATAATAATAATAATATAATCAATTCATAAATAGATTAAATTGATTGTCAATTGTTTATAACCAAATCTTTTTAAGAACGGACGTAACATTTTAAACTTATGTAAAATAATTGTTTTTATTTGTTACAACAATTGAAATTATTGGCTTTGTCATGTCAGAATGAAATATCATATTTAATAAATTTGAAAAAAAATTCAGGCAAAGGAGGAAGTTTGGTTGATATAATTATATTATTATTTATATTATTATATTATTATATTATTATATTAATTTAATTTATTATTAATTATTATTATATTATTTATTAAATATTATTATTATTTTTATTAAATATTATTTAAATATTATATTATAATTATATTATTTAATTATTATAATCTATTATTATTATTATATCCATATTATTAATTTTATTATTATTATTATTTATTTTAAAATTATGAGTTATACTTATAAATAATTATTGATAATTATTAATTTAATATATTCATATTGATTATCCATTATTATTATTATTATATTATTATTATTTATCATTATTATAATTTATTTTAATATTATTAATTATATTCACCTTATTATTATTACTCATTCCCATCATTATTTATGTTGCTATAATTATTATAATTATTATATTATTATTATTATTATTAGTGGGTAGTAGTAGTGGTGCAAGTTTCCGGAATAGAAATTTGGTTCATTTTCCATCAACCCCAGGGAGGTCAAGCCACGAGGGGGGGGGCGCTGGAAAACTTAAAAAGTTTCAGGAGCCCTAGAGTTTTGCCAAATAATTGATAAGTTAAAGAACTAACTGAAATAAGAGTTATATATATATATATATAATATTTATATATATTAATATATATAATATATATATATTATTTATATATATAATATATATATATATATATATTATATATATTATTATATATTTATTAATTATAATTATATTTAATTTATTATATTATTTATAGTGGATAGTTAATAAGTTAAGTGGTGCAAGTTTCCCGAATAGAATTTAATGTATGTTGGAGTCGTATTATAGGGGTTCACACAAAGGTTCATAGAATTTGAATGTGATCCAATTGTAAATTAAAATTATAATATATGAAAATAAAGGAGTTCGGTGCGGATTGGGCAAATAAATTTATAATTCCATAATTTATCTATGAAGAAAAATAAAACATATTAAATTATTTTGTGATGTTGACTGGGTATATATAATAATATATATATATATATAATAATATATATATATATTTAATAATAAATATATATATATATTATATAATAATATATATCTATTAAAAAGATTTTAGTCAATCATATAGGTATTATTTTATTAAGAATGATTAACAAGTTTGCCAACACTTCTAAAGTCTTATCTTATATAAACTTTTAAGGGTATATAATAAAAAATCTATTGAGTTTATAGCGCTGTTACCATATATATATACTAAAGTGACTGAGGCATATTAATAGGTATATATAATATATAGCAGCAGCATAATATCTAGGCTGTTTATAGTCGCCTTTATGGGAGTCATTAAATCCACCTTTTTTAATTTATAGTTATGGTACGAGCCTATGGAGCGTCACCTTATTATGCTGAGTACCTATACACAAATTATATAGATAGTATTATATATATACGGCTAGTCAAATTATATAATATAATATATTAAGGGGGGAGCGCATAATTATATATAAGTAGCACGGTAATCTGTTCTTTACAGAACACGTTGCGTACGCATCACAAAGCTCCCCCACTCTTAAGAACATATATCATAAGAAATATATTTATATATTTATTGATATGCATATACAAGTGTATTTACATATTAACGAAATATATATATATATATATATATGGGTATAACATAATATAGAAATATTCTTTCAGTCCTACCCAATATCGAAACTTTAAAATTTTAAAACGATTCGATTATATGTGTAATAGCGATTATACCCAAGATTAAAAGAAGAATCTAAGATTATTCAATGAGAAACATGTTATTATAATATATATATATATAATATAATTATATAAAATTAATATATAATAATATTAATTATATATATTATTATATTAATATATAATATATATAATATATATATATATATACTATGTATTATATATATATTTATATATATTATATATATATTAATATTTTAACATGATATTAATAATGAATTGTTAGGTTGACAACCGTGGATGAGTCAGAGGAGTTGTTTAAATTAAATTCAACATTATTGTGTAAGCAATAATTAATTGGTTCACTGGAGGGTTGAAGGATAGTATCTTTATATAATAAGCTAGCGCCATTTTTTTTTAAAAATTCTAAATGAT